>MU790621.1:0-70854 GCA_027886635.1 Lentinula boryana
CGGTACGATGAGTACGGGATCAAAATCTCCCTGTATCTCTTTAACTACCGAAATCATATCCTCCTCTTTCTCCGCCTTGCCTGAGAACGATATATGCAGCGTATCCCATTGCTTGTGCCCTCACACCTTCCGCAGATTTTCTGTTGAACACCTCTCCAAGTGTGTCAGGGCCTGCTTGTATCACATATATTTTTTTGAGATCACTTGTATTAGTGCTGGGATCCCCACTGAGCAGGGCCTGAGACATGCTTGAGGTGCGGGATACCTTAAATAGCCTTAAATGCTCGTCCCCTAACAACTCCCATTGGTTCTAATTGATATTTAGGATGTAATGATAAAACAGCACTCAGATAATGGCTTATACCTTCCTCTGGTTGCTTTTGACTACCCGGATGTTGCTGTAATCCACTCTCAGAAGTGGTGTCTGATTCGTTGGTTGACATTGACTTGTGAATCTTGGGCTCCAAATCTTCATTCTCTCTTTGTGCATCTGTGTCTGCATCTGCATCTATGCCAACTGTAAAAAAAGTTCAGTAAAGAATAGTTATATCCGAGGATGAACGCACATTCAGGTATGATGTATTTGCCTTTTCCAACCTTGCTTTCAACAACCATCATCAAATGGGCCCATAAAGTCTTCGTATTTATATCCTTCTTGCCTGGGCCTGCGAGCTCCTTCAATAATGCGCCAATGTCTGGTCTTTGATTCACAAGTGATCCTTGCACCATACTGGAGGCCTGCCCATAAAATCTGAGGTTATCGTTTGGAATTGCATTGAGAAGTGCAATGAGTGCAGGGTATACACAAGGATCTTGTTCATTCTTGGCTTCAACGACTACCTGCACGTATTTGTTGAAAGCTTCATTCACATCTTTCAACATGACATCACTATCATCATCGATGTTTAAGTTCAGGGATGTTGTTGCAAATTCCTTCACAGGAAGGATTCTGACAAAATGGAAATCTCCATGCAGATACCGGTTTGTCTAGGAAACCGGATACTTCGTCTCATCTAGAGGAACAGTGGCTGTATAGGAGCTACTATAATGGCTGTGGGGAGTGTTCAGATAGTCATACTCTGAGATGTTCTCGGGTTGTCGTTCTGGTGTTGTTTGGCGCTGCAGAATGGTCTGCGTGCTGGCTTCCAGGTTGTTCTCTTGAGCACTAGAGGACCCGCTTCGAAGAAGACAAGGAGGTGTGCCAGATACCAAAATAGTATTTTCACGATGATGTGGGATCATACTATCGCTAACAATTGGTTCTGACCGAGGGTTTACATGGGATGCATTCCTTTTCTGAGGCGCTTCTGCATGCTTCAAAGATGTGTCGCTCAATGATGCCTGCGGAGCTTTGACTTTCGCCCTACGTTCAGCTCAATGTCGCGTCGCTGTGGACATGTTGGGAGAATGGGAAGTTGAAAAGTGAGATATTTCTCAAACCAACATGGCGCTTTAGTACTGAACATTTTCTTGATTACAATCGATAAGGATCAGCTAATGCAAACCTGAACCTACAATGGTTGTTCTTTCGGAAATTCAATAATCAATAGAGGTAGTCAAACAATGGACTCTAGTCCGAAGATAATATCTCCGCTTCTGTCACTTCACAACATTGGCTGTTCCAAGAGGAAATTCCTAAGCATATTGTCATTGTTATCGCATGGTAAGGACCCGGATTTTCGAATCTGTCAAGAATAGAGGCCCGACGGTTGTTCCGGTCGCGGCGCCCTTCTCTGTTATCTTACATGTTTTAGTCTGTAGTGCCTTCATGTATTTGATATTCTGGTTATTTTATATACTAGGTATGTAGACCTGAATTAACAACGGTTTCCGCCCTTTCTTCCCCCCCTGCTCTTGTGTTGAGCACTTCGAAGACAACCCGCCGACTCGACGTCCACTTGTTCGGTCGTAGCCGAACCGTTCCGGCCCCCAGTATTTCAACAGAATCACGATGACAATCGGTGAACGTTGACTACACATGTCAAATAACCGACGAGGGGTCGAATATTCATTTCCTTGGGACGCGGTCTTCTAACAACTTCTCCAATGCCATCTGAGCGCTCATCACAGGCATAATGGAAACAGCTTGCTCATATGTAGAGTCAAACTTGGCTGAAAACGCAGTGAGAAACTGGGGATCTGAAGACTTCAATTAAGGCGAGCTTGCCTCCCATCGAGTCTCTAATATACGAGAGACTAAAGAAGTGGCACCCTGCGCCTGAATTACAGACCTGTTCTCTTTGTTCTTCCTTTCCTTCCTTTCCGACCTGCAGATACTCGCCTACACTGGCGAAGGAATACAATTAGGATTGCCATTCTGAAGATTGGACCAAGGGCGAGCCGGATCGACATTACTCCGCGCTAACACGAACCTCTGCGGAAGGAGCCGGGATTCGTACAAGAGCTGATTCCTAGCCCTCAGCCTCTAAGCGAGATGCCGGCCCCTCAGAAGACATTGGCATACATGTATAGGTAGAAAGCAGGACTTTCTTTGACTTTTAGTTTACTGATAAATGCAGTTGCTACACATCTAACTGGACCTGTAGACGACTGATGAGAGGAGTCACGAAGATTACTATCAATGAGGTCAAGTACTGTTAACTTGTTTAAGCAGTGTGGCCAGAGTCAAAGTATCATATAAAGGTCGTGTATAAAGGACGTGTCTCGGAACATCCTCCCGCTGCTCACACTTATACGTGGCACAAATCTGTATTTTCCTCTGCCTTGCCTTGCTCGCTTTCCTTTTTTTTTCCTCTAATCCGGCGTCGACGACGAAGTTATGGCACGACTGGCGCTCACCCCTCTTACTCGCTCTCGCCAGGCGAGCATTCGGAGAAGAACTGGAATCATTCGTCACCTTGCCCTAAGGCGCAAAGCAGCCAGATGCAATCCAGCACGTTCTACGCATACTAGTCCCAAACCCGTGAAAAGCTCAGGACCCAAATCGGGATCACATTTTCCCTTGATTGAAGGGTGCCGTTGGCCATTTTTGCAGCCTCTCAACTACAACAATAATGGCAAAGTTGGTGACGCCAGTGCATATTGGGGATGGGGACAGGATATGGGTTGGCATGCCTCGATCATCGTGAACGCAATCAAGCCGAGTCCAAATCCGAGCGATCTGCTCCGTGTACCTCAAGAAGAGCCTCGAGACTGTTTCGAGCGAAGCCTCGAAGAAACCAAGGCCCTAGGGTGCTATGGTCTTTCCGAGTCTGAGTACTGGGAATGCAATATCGTGGTCGAGCCTCCCAGCGACGACGAACAAGATCAGAGAGATCACTGGCAGGTTGAGGATGAAGATGATTGGGTGCTGATAGGAAACTGAAACTCATCATAGTAGTTAGCCAAAAGAACAACAGTTGTATTATTACCCATCATGAGTGCTGATGTATCTATTCTCCTGAATTTCACTGCAACCGATAACATTCAGCCAAATACCAGATAAAAACATGAATGTTCAGAACAGCAAAACTAAGTTTCAGGGTCTTGAAGCTGAACACAACACTAGATTGTCACCCTTCCCGTTCTCGTTATCTCCAATTCTCGTCTGCATCTCTCGGATGCAGCGGGGAAAGCCCTATCGTTAGTTCTACCTCAGCCTCCTGCTCAGCCTCGCCATTCTCTTCTGCAATAACAGGCAAGGTGGTAGGTGTGATTTTTTCCACAGTAATACCACCGAACTCTCTATGAACCCCAATCACATCTATCCTTCGATACCCCTCTTCCTGAAGTATCACACATTCTAAAGCCCAACTATCCTTCGCACGAGCCTCTTTAGCTCTACGTGCATGTACAATATTCTGTGGCGTATCCAGAAGCAACTTTGTCTCCTGAGGTGTGAGCGGCTGAGAAAGGTAGTTGTATATCGCGGACAGGATATCGAACACTTTGTGATGCGGTAAAGGTATCGGACCCCATTGTGACATCCAGTAGTTGAGTACGGAATGAGATGAGGAAGTAATCTCGATTTTGGTGACCTTCATACGATGACCACTGGTAGGTGGCGCCATGGTCAAACCCTCGTCGGAAAACTTTGGTGCTTTAAGAGCACCGAAATCATTAATATAACGGGACTGGTCTGGATGATGGAGTAAGTCCCAACGAAGAGCCCCAGGAGCCAGCCGAGGGTTGACGCGAACAGCAGGAGATTCGATCTCCCAGGGAGTCGTAGGAACCCAGGGAGTAGGAGGCCCCATAGCCAACATTGGAGTATTGGGAAAAGGTGTGTTATGTACTGTAGATACACCGAACGGTGTTGAATAACCATAGGCAGCAGGTGTCTGAAGGAATTGGGGCACGGAGTAGGGCGTACTGAGAGGCGGTGGCGGCCACATGTTGACACCAGGCGCGATACCGGGAGTAGAATGGTAGGGATAAGGTTGGGGAGGATAGTAGTTGAAATACGGGAAAGAGACATGGCCATAAGGATAACCCCAGAAGGGCGCGGCCGTACTCGCTGGCGGTTCTTGTACTGGTATGGGATTAGTGGTGGGTGGGGCAGGATCAGACAATTCCAGGGGCGGTATAAATATCTCAGGCGTCGTCGAGCGCGATCGCGATGACATGAATGCTGGTTGATATCCGGGATAAAGAAAGTTTTCGGAGGAAGATTCAGGAATTGCAGGCGATAGTACACGAGGGGAAGCACTTGGACTAAAACGATTAACTAGAAGTGTGAAGAAGTTTAGTGTACGTACAAAGATGAAGATGTATACATAGTACATACCTTCATGATCGGAAGGCCGAGGGGAATTGAGAGGCGAAATTGGTACTACATTAGGTATGACAGGCGCGGAATGCGGGGGAGGAGCTACAGGAGAGCGAGACCTCGAGCGAGAAGATGCGCGGCTAGTACTGCGTACCTCTTTTACGTATTCAGTTCAGATAATTAATGATTACCCTGGATTGCGACTTACCAGAAGGTCGAGGAGAACCCTGGGGTATTACGGGCTCTAATATCAGAGGTCTTGACTCGAATCGGCTATCCTGTGAAGCTAATCAAGGTGCATATGAATAAGAAAAGCTTCTTTGAAGGGCACATCGGAGCAGATCAAACTGACCGTGTGAAGGGGAGTACATGGCAGTCATTGTCATGGTCATTGCAGAAACTTGAAGGAGCAAGCTGAAAATTTCACAGCTGCGCTTTCGAATGCAATTGTTAGAGAGAGAGGTGCACAAAGGAACAGTCACAAACACTGCGAGCCAACATTAGAGTTGCCTCGTGTGTTTGTCGTGGAAGCATGAGGCTGTTGTGACAGTTGGGCTCGGAAGCCAAGTCGGCCTGATTCGGAGCGCCCGAGCGCTGCTTTGTAAGCGCCTTTAGCAAAGAGCACCATTCATTATAATTAGTCAACGATTATACAAAATTAGAGTAAAGTTTTGAGCCAAGCAGATTCTGATGTTGTTCCTTCTGTTGTGCGAGGTAACGCAACACACTGCCAGGACTGGTGTACGAACTATTAATACAAAATAAGTACCTCTGGATGTGAACAAGCTCACCTGGCTGAGGGACCTAATACCTTAAGGGCTTGCTCAGTGGCCTTGCGAGCAGTCGTCAAATCTGGCAGATCATCACGAATTATCCGTGTTATTTCTACACGTCTAGCATCAGTCGCTGATTGAATTCTAAGTTCTTCGGCACGCTTCGCGATCCATGCATTTGTCTCTTCCTTTGATGCTCCTGCGGGTGATCGAGGATTCTTCGAGGCAGATTTGACCATTAAACGAATACGCATTCCCTCCCAGCCTAGTGTTTTACTTGGCATATTTTGCACGTAGTTGTCTATCCCATTGTGCTGAAACCAACATCCGTCTTCAGTCTGGTGTCAAAGGATAGATAGCAAGCAAACGCGCACCTTTTTTATTGTTTTCAGCGCTCGCGTCGTCACTTTGACCCTCACATGTTCGTTCAGTGCTTCAGAAAAGAGCCGTTTTCGCTGGACGTTGGGAAGCCATGTCCGCCGTGTTTTGTGCTTCGAGTGTGGTACGTTATTGCCATACTGTTTGGTTTTCCCTTGGAAAAGACCAAGCTGAGATCTTTTGAATGGCTGCGAAACAATCTGTGCTTTGGCGGACGCAGCGGGAAACGTCCAGAACATCCTATGGAAGTTACAAGTAGGGTTGATGCGGCAAATGGACATCGGCGGCACTTTAGATAATTTCACACGTGTGATATCTCTTCGACGCGTCCAATATTGTCTAACTTCGAAAGCATTTTCAATGCTAGACAGCAGCTACAAGGATGAGAAAGAGGCTTTTGTCTCTGGGATGACTGGTTCTACAGTGACCCATATAAATCTTTTGTCATCTGTCGCGTTGGTTCGTGGACTAATATTCACCATGCGCAAAGGTGTACTGACCGTTTCAGGCATCCATCTTTGTCATGTATTGTGCTCAAACTAGAACTAAAATCTCGTTGAATTCTATCTCAATATCCTGGCTGATCTTGGTGCTTCCACTACTGCTATCAATGACGCTTTTCGCCAACTGGCCTGCCACACTTTTCCTATTAATCTCTGCACCTGGATGTCTTTTACTACTCATACAACGAAAAGAAAGCGGTACTCCTCTACCGTCTAACCTAAAATCTCCGACGACGCCTGATCCATCATCACAAGAGTTCCATACTGCTCCTAGAGTGGAACCGTTACCATCATTGACAATATACAGAGCGCACATGCTTCTCATAACTTGTCTTGCAATCCTTGCAGTCGATTTTCCTGTCTTCCCTCGGTCTCTGGTCAAATGCGAAACATACGGTGTTTCTCTGGTTGGTAAAATTGACTACCATTCTTTCTCGGTACTGACATTTCATCCAAGATGGATATCGGTGTAGGCTCATTCGTTTTCTCCGGAGGAATAGCCTCCGCCATGCCTTTGATCAAAACACCTTCTCATCTTGCTGCGCCCTTGATCCCGAAAATGCTCAGAGCAATGCGCAAATCATTACCTATTATCCTGCTTGGGATCGTTCGCGTCTTATTGGTGAAGGGAACCGAGTACCCAGTTCGTAGTTGCAAGAGATATGCGGTGATTAACTTACACGATCTCTTTCAGGAGCACGTATCTGAATACGGGGTCCACTGGAATTTTTTCATCACTCTCGCTCTCGTTCCGATAATGGAAGTGCTGCTTCATCCAATGATGATTCGCGTTTCCGTAACTGCAATAGGCATTGTAGTAGCAATAAGTAAGTCGCGTCTCTTACTGAGTCAAATTCCCAATCACAACTTTCTATAGTTCAACAATTGCTCCTCTCCAAATATAGTCTATATGTCCTCAACGCCCCTCGAGTGGATCTTATTAGCGCTAACAAGGAAGGCATTGTCTCACTACCAGGTCTGCTATTCCGTCTTAAAGAAGAATATCTGCAATGTCATTATTGACAACGATATCTCGAAGGCTATTTTGCAATACATCTCCTCGGACTGACCACAGGTCTGCTGCTTTTGCCACCTTCTCCTTCCTATTTCCGGCGCATTCAACGATCACTGCGGAATCATTCGCTGAACGACACGGAACTAGCCCAGCGCTACGGGGTACGACAGAATGACAAAACTGCGACAGAGCTTTCTGGATATTCCATACTGTGGTGGGTCTTGATGGGTTTATGCAGTCTCTTCAAACTAGACGGCGGAAATGGAGTTTCTAGAAGAATGGTTCGTGACCTCTGTTCTTATTTTATCTGTTCAGAATTTGGGCAACAGCGTTGATATTCATATTGTTTACAGGTCAATATCTCTTACATCTTTTGGATATGCGCGTACAACGTTAGCTTTATCCTTGCCTATCTGGTCTTGGATATGGTCTTCTTTCCTTCCCCTTCCACCACACGTAAAAGTAAGAAACAACTTGACGGAACCTCTATCTCTTCTTCCCCTGCAGCATCCCCAGCAGCAATACCACATCCACTTCTCGACGCTGTGAACAAGAACGGCTTGGTCGTGTTTCTTGTGGTATGTCTTTTTACCTTTGATTCCTTTGCCCGGATTGCTCAATTATACTACTAGGCTAATGTCGGCACGGGTCTGATCAATTTGACGATACCGACGATGTATACTTCTGACTTGTGGGCAATGATCATCTTATGCGGGTACAGTTATGCGATATGCATAATGGCATGGGTTTTGAGAGGTGTTAGGCTTCGGTTGTAATCTCGAATTGATATTTGACGACTCCAAGCTGTGATATTTGCAATGTGACCTTGAGTATTTTCGGATCCTTGTTATTTTGCGTTGGTACAGTTGGTATATATGGTGGTGTGGAGCAAGGCTTTGGTGACATCAGTTGGAAATGGATAACTCTTGACTTCAACGCAACTTGAACCTAAACCACTATCTACTTGTAAGATCAGTTTTCTTCTAGCCTTTACCCGAAACCATGCCATTGCAGTGAGTCAATGTAAAACATGTAGTAGAAACGTCGCTGACATTGTTGGTCAGTATGGAAGCAGGAAAGATTGTTCGTCAGTTACTACCTCATACTTCTTTCTGTAAGTCTTGGTTTACCGATTTATGGCCTCAAACAAGAAGAAGCACACTGTAATTCCTCGGTATGTACAGACGATATTGACATACGATAGATGTTCAATCTCAACGTCAACTTGAATTGTAGTGTTCTATATGTCACTTTCGTCGGGAAGAAACCTCGATTCTCTACGCGATGGAAGAGACGAGGCCTTCATGTCAAGTAATTGTTGAGAAGCCGTTTCCGCTCCATAGCAGTCTCCGACATAACGACTTCTATGAGTATTATGTAATTGTACTTTCAACGATGAGAATGATAATACATATCTTCTATCATCTATGTTGATCTTTAAAATCTAATCACTGAAACACTGATCCAATGAGGACATAGAGGCTTCACTCCTCTTCTCCAAGTCGCTCAATTAAATTGTAGCATTAACGCCAACATGGATGATTCTGAAGAACAGATTGGCACTTTGGAATTTTGCAAAAGATGACCGACTTACTCATCAGCAGAGGTCAACCAGTTTGCAGTTTCCGGGAACATCGTAGCTGGAGAAGGTTTAGTAAAGTATTTGAAAGGCATGTCAAACTCTTTCATACTGAGACGCCTATATATTTCTTCGATCAGGTATTTGCGAACCCAGTTGACAACGAATGTCAAGTATCCAGCGTCGACTTTTTTGCTCACTACGTGATAATGGGGGACACTAGGATTGTTAAAGTATTGAACAAGAGAAATTTGAACTTCAGAGTCTGAAATACTCACATGTGAGTCGCATGGGAGGACACCGCCTTGATCTTCGCAATAGTCCGCTCGCAATCCTTTGGGTCGTATTGCATCTCCAAATTGCACAGGACTTCGACAAGTTCGTTCACCTAAGGTAGGAAGTTAAGACTCAAGCCATTTCCATGACGGAGCAAAGGAGAAGCTGACGTTAACATCAAAATGCTCCCGGAAGCCAATGTTATAGGTTACACCGTAGCAGCCTTCTCGAGATCTTGTTTTGACGACTACATATCTATTCTCAGGTGCGACGCGAGCGATGGGAAACATCGACACGGAGAGGAAAACCTGAAATTGAATGAGATGACTCTTCGAATCGACTGATTTATGGAGAACCCACCAAAACTTGAGGCAGAGCAGGCCATTGCCGAATGAACCCTAGAAAATTCTTAGTTGAGACGATTTGAAGAGAAATAATGCATGTATGACCTACCAACAAAAGTATGAGGGACTCCTCGGCCCCCTGTGAATTTATGGAAAACGGCCATTGTTGGAATTCGGATGAGCTCCCGCTTTTCAATTTCCAAGCCTTCATCTTTGCTCGAGAAATTCTGCGTCGGAACGTAGTAATAGGTCGACTCTACCGCCTCTTGTTCCTTCTCTTCCTCCATGATCTCCTGGCTGCCGTCTACCTTACCAATAGGAGCCTTGTCCTCTTTTGTTATGAAATGTCGGAGATTCTGGCGTTTGGCCCCATCGAAAGCGTCTTCCAAGCCCTGATACGGACAGTCAAATCTCTTCCCCGTCACATGAGAAGAAACTGACCTTAGACCACGTCCAGAACACCATGAATATCATTCTGGCAATGATTCGTGAGTTCTGAATATGACTGATAAACACATTTGGAGGAGCGACATTACAGTATAAGACCGATCATGAGCGGAACCCAAGCCCCATGAGGAACTTTCTTCAGAGCGGCACCCCAAAAAAGCCCATCGAGGAAACCAAAAACCAGGAAATAGGCCACAGCAATAACGAGAGGCCAACGCTTAACGTAGACCATTTGCACAGCAAGTAGAAGACTCGTCGAAAACATGACGGTAGCAACTGCGAAACCGTATGCATTCGTGAGGCTGGCCAAGTTGTTGAAGACAGCCACGATGATAACGGTGATTATCATCAACGTCCAATTTACAGCTGGTATATAGACCTGGCCCATGACGGTTTCGGATGTATAGTACATGCGCAGGGAGGGAAAACTCTTCATGTTAACGACTTGCTGAAAAAGACTGAATGTAGCGGTTATCAAGGCCTGGGATGCAACAAACTTTGACAAGAAGGGGTTAATTCAACTCGGATGAGATTTTGGGAGCGGGACGTACAGTGGCAAAGATTGCAACCACAAAAACGATCCTGGTTGGGCAGTTCAGGTCAGAAGGACAGTCGGAAACGGACGATTAACGGACCAATATAATGGCCCATTTTCAGAACCAGGTATTGATTTGTAGAAGGCGTTCTGAATAACGTTCTCTCCATCAACAATCAGACGGGCACCTTGTCCAAGATAAGCCAGGACCAATCCGGGATATACGAAACAGCAGAACGATAGCTGCACGCAAAGTTCATCTTCAAGAGAAAAGGTGTATGGTTCGTACACTTACGCGGATGGAAGCGGCATTGAATTGTCCTAGGTTGGCAAATACTGCCTCACACCCGGTCACAGCAAGCAAAATACCGGCAAGGAGATCGTAATCCCTGGTACGTACGAACACTGACTTTGCTTTCAGCATCACAACAACACGACACTTTACGAAACGACATACGAAGGATAGCTCGAGATGGATCCAAAGCCCGGAAGATACCAGGATAAGTGGTGATGTTGTAGATTCCGGTCCCTATGAGAAGGAGAAACCACACAAAAGCGACTGCGTTCTGGATATTAGTGTAGTATTATTAACATAAAAGAACATACGGACTGGGAGCGAATGCAAAAGCTAATCGGCCTGTGCCGAACTGTTGAAATAAGAAGAGCACCACAAGAAGGGCCTGGAGGAAAAATTATGTTACGATTATAGGCCCATCCATTTATGCAAGAAATTTGTTTACTGACTATAGATATAGGAACAATCTGGTTCTCAACCGAAGACTTCGCAACGGCGATGCCACCAACTGCAGAAGTAACACTGACAGCAGGAGTGAACACGCCGTCCGCCATTGTCAATCTAGTCAAAGCTTTGAATGACAAGAATGACCTTTGAAGAGGGTATAACGAACGCAGTACCGAGCAAACACTGGAAAGAAGGGAATGTTAACACGGAACATCTGAATTCACAAGAGAACCAAGGAGCCTGACCCAGACCAAAAGGGGGGCTCGAAGAGCTTGCTTGAGGCGGGAGCTTGTGCTGAGCGTTGACTTGATATAGCTTTCACCGGTAAGGGTCCTGTCCGCATCGTCCTTATCATCCGGGGGGTATAGACCTTGATATAGAGCGAACGATCCGCCCTCTCCTAAAGAATAAATTCAATGGATAATACTGATGGTGATGATTGCGAGACGAACCTTCAGTGGTACCGAATTTCAGCGATACGATGACCTGGGAGTAGTACAGTCAGGGAAAGACTTTCGAGTGCAGATCCCAGAAACGTTATTCTAGACGTACATATTTTATCAACGGAAGCAACGTTAGACTCCAGATAATGGCGCTGATACCCCCAATGACATCTTCCTTGGATGGAACAGGACCAGAGGAGGGCCATATTCCGTTGAGCACGTATAAAGGCGAAGTACCCTGAAACATGGATGTTTGGGCCAGGAGAAAAGGTAGAATAATAGAGAAGGACTTACAATGTCACTATATATAATTCCTGGTCGACGATAGTGTGAGCAATGAGCACTGACGACATGGTTCAAGCTGCACACCAAGGCTTTGAAAGCTCAGGGAAGCCAACGCAGCACCATTGACTTTGAGTGCAGTTCTTTTACGAGAGACGGAAACGCCATTCTCGAGTAGAGATGGGTTGGACATTCAAAGGGAGAGGAGAGGAAATAGAAGATAAGGGTTTCGAGCCGTAATAACCATGACTTAAATGGGTTTGAATGATTTTCAATAATTTCTCGAAAGCTGTTGAGCTTTTCCTAAAATTTCAAAGATCGGCCAATTTAACTCGCAGAGATCATTACTGTTTAAAGCATAGACCGAAGTGAGGGATTTTGGCCATAGGAACTGCAAGCGGGATCGTAAACGTCGGGTCACAGAATGAGATCAGATATCCGCTTGGACATAATTGTGGATTGCATGATGGCAGGAAGGAAACGACCTGCACTTTGAGTTCTGAAGGCTACTGAAGGCAACTGACCACTGCCATCAGGGCGACCAATGGTATGGACAACGCTGCCAAAGAATCCAAGAGATTAAAGGTGATTCATGGTCTCCCTTGTGGTCTTGTGTTAGAGCGAGGTCTGCTCAACGGACGACGGAGGGTTGGCCCTCGGAGACGGCGCGATTTGCGATTTGCGACTTGGCGGAGACAAACTCGGAAACCAGGGCAGTTTTTTTCTCACACGGGTACCGCGTCTTCCCAACCAACAGCTTCCAAGTCCTGCTTTTCTCCAGTATATCGCCCTCCTTTACATAGTGCATGGCCATTGTCGTGGGTCACTGTGATTCAAAATGTCGTTCTTCAACTCAATAGGGTTCGTGGCGCAATCAATTACTTTGTGGCTTCGTTTTACTGACTTCCAACTGTTCATCCAGTCGTTCAATGACAAGGGCTCCCAGAGCACCAAAGCGCTCAACCACGCCAACTTCAGCGACCTTCTCACCAACAGATTCAAATAATAACCACAATAATAATTCCAACCCTTCGTCGCCTGTTGTACCATCACCCTCCAAACCTCTCTATCTCTGCAGTCCGTTCGTAGAAGCCGCATTAGTAAAGGGCAACTTCAAAACAATTGTCATGTTACCCAAGTATGTTGATATCATGGAATGGGTAGCTGTCAACGGTGAGGCTGAAGCTACAATCAAACAACATCTCTGTTCCTCAAGTTGTCTGTAGTCTACGATTTTTACAACAATCTCAACGAGTTCTATGGTGTCCTATCGGAATGCTGTACCCAACAATCATGTCCGACGATGTCTGCTGGGCAAACGTACGCGTATTTTCCCCTAATTCACTTGCCACAACTGCACGCTATTACATTCACAGATTGAATTTTACTTGGATCAACCAAGATCGGAAAAGCGTGAATCTGCCAGCACCTACATACATCGACTATGTCATGACCTGGGTGCAGAACCTTTTAGACGATGAAAGTGTGTTCCCGACAAAGTCAGGTATGCAGACGCACATCCATCGTATTCAACGTAAGACTAATTTCGAAATTCAAAAGGCCAAGACTTTGCTCCTTCATTCCCTTCTACCGTCAAACACGTTTACCGTCAGCTTCTACGAGTGTTCGCTCATTTATACCATGCCCATTATCCCCAGATTCTCCACCTCCGCTCCGAACCACATTTCAACAGTTTATTTGCTCACTTTCTTGCGTTTGGACGCGAGTATGAGCTTTTAGAATTGAAGGATGTCAAAGGTTCATCGTCGTCTCCTATTGGGATTGGCGCGTTATGGGAGCGTTGGAGAGACATGGGGATTCTAGAAGGGTAAATGCGATACCCATTTCTTGTTAATGACGCCCAGTGTCTGGTACATTTGGTGAATGCGTTGCTTGCAATTGTACGAATAGGTAGTTAGTCAATAAGAAAATAAATTGTAGAGAAAAATGAATCCAGAATTAATATTATAATAACCGACTATGTCACGGTGTAGACCATGTACTTGACTACGCGGTCGTTGTTGCATCTTTGCTTTTAACCCGCTACATCGCTGCAAAAGCGCTGCACTATTCGTCGAGTGTTTTGTAGCTGTGAATTTTGAGCTGAGATGTCATTTTTTGGGTATGGCTTTGTATTATCGATGTGCCTCATCCAACTGCTGATGCGATTCATTCTGCAGTCGTAGACCCAAAAGATCACCAACGCCCACTGGGTCGTTATCCAGACAGAACTCTTTGACGGAGGGAGATGCGGCTAATGCGAAACCGCTATATCTTTGTAGTCCTTTCGCAGACGCAGCGCTGGTCAATGGCAATTTCAAAACAATCGTTATGCTGCCCAAATATGTCGACGTTATGGAGTGGGTTGCTGTCAACAGTATGTTGCTTTTTGTATCTGTATGCCGTGCTTGACTTGGCTCCCGACTAGTTTACGATTTCTACACGAATCTGAATGAATTTTATGGGTGTATTGCTGAATGCTGCACGCAGAGCTCGTGTCCGACGATGTCTGCAGGCTCAAGGTCGGTGTACCATCATCTACATTTTGAAGGCTCATAGCTTATTTTCATTCAGCTTGAACTACCTCTGGACGACGCCTGAACGAAAGCAGGTCTCGCTGTCAGCACCGACATACATCGATTCAGTCATGTCCTCCGTCCAGAAGCTCTTGGAAGACGAAAGTGTTTTCCCTACCAAGTCAGGTTGGTCTTCATCTCTGTGACAAGAACGTATCAAACTTAGCATCGTTCAGGTCAAGAATTTCATAAAGAATTGTTCCCCGTCACCGTCAAACACATTTATCGTCAATTCCTTCGGATCTTTGCGCATATATATCATGCGCATTTCCCTCAAATCCTTCATCTTCGCGCAGAGCCCCATTTCAATTCTCTCTTTGCCCATTTCCTTGCCTTTGGTAGGGAATACCAGTTGTTGGACGAGAAGGACATCCGCGGTGATCCTAATGCGCCAGTAGGCGTCGGACTGCTTTGGGAGCGCTGGAAATCGTCCGGTAAACTCGAAAAGGGTGCTGGCGAGGCTTAAATTGATGAACCTTCTTCGTCCCAATTGCGCGGAACTTGGATTGATTTTATACCATGTTATCATTTCGGAATCGGGCACTGTATTACATAGACAGCATAGTATAGATCCAAACATGAGCCCATCTGCTCTGCTATAGAATGAGTTTAGACGTTGAAACTTGGTGTTGACGAGACAAAAAGACGTTTGAGAGGGAAATGGAACTTGGTGGCGAGAAAAATCTTCGCCGTGTTTTTTTCTCACGTTCAGCAACGCGTCCGTTCAAAATATCTGCATTTCTTTAGATCACCATCATGTCGTCCATTGAGCTCATCAACCCTAAAGCAGAGAGCGTCAGACGAGCTGCTGCTCTTCAGGTACACATCAGCTTCCATGATATCTGTTCAAAGTCTCATAATGAACTTAGGTCAATACCACCGGTGCAATGGGCCTGGCTAACGTCGTCAAAGGGAACCTTGGTGTGTTCAACATCGCGTATGTTATTCATCGGAAGCTCATCGTCTACTTAGGCCCTCGTGGGACGCTGAAGATGCTCGTGGATGGCGCTGGTCAAATCAAAATGACAAAAGACGGAAAAGTTCTTCTGTCCGAGATGCAAATACAAAATCCTACTGCTGCCATGATCGCTCGTACTGCTGTTGCACAGGATGATCAAGTTGGGGATGGTACGACAAGTGTCGTCCTCCTCGTCGGAGAGCTTCTGAAACAGGCGGATCGGTACATCAGTGAAGGGGTTCATCCTACTGTTATCGGGGAAGGATTTGATTTGGCGAAGAAGGAGGCTTTGGCAGTGCGTGCTTTTGTTCATTGCCTTGACCGATCCTCAAATCCTTGTCTGTTCAGTTCTTGGATACGTTCAAACAATCCTCAAAACTAGACCGCGCGACGTTAATAAACGTTGCACACACTTCGCTGTCGACAAAGCTAAATGCAGCAATGGCTAAGCAGCTAGCTGCTGAGGTTGTTGATGCTGTCCTTGCTATTCGACCACCGCCACCTCCCAAAGGTCTGTTACGCTTAAGCACTTCTTTGACAAAACTTGTATCTTGACTTTCTGAATAGAATCTCAGGATCAATGGAGGGACCCAATCGATCTTCATATGGTCGAAATCATGAAAATGCAGCATCGCACAGCTTCGGAAACACAGCTAGTTCGCGGACTTGTCTTGGATCACGGCGCACGGCATCCTGACATGCCCAAGCGTCTTGAAAATGCCTATATCCTCACACTCAATGTCAGTTTAGAGTACGAGAAAACGTACGTCAGAAATATACCAAGTCTTCGCTCTTGCCTTTCTAACTTCTTTTCACAGCGAAGTTAATTCTGGTTTCTTCTACTCAACAGCAGAACAGAGAGAAAAACTTGTCGAGTCCGAGCGAACGTTCACCGACGCCAAGGTGAAGAAAATCATTGAACTCAAGAATCTCGTATGCGACCAGGCGGTCGACAGTAAAGAAAAGAAGAAGAATTTTGTTGTCATCAACCAGAAGGGTATCGATCCGATGAGTCTTGATATGTTAGCCAAGAGTGGTATACTGGCGTTACGACGAGCAAAACGACGGAATATGGAACGGTGAGTGATCTATGGCGAGTTCTGGAGCCAAGTATCCAATCGCTTTCGTAGTCTCCAACTGGTGTGCGGTGGAAGCGCTCAGAACTCTGTCGAAGACCTGTCTCCAGAAGTTCTTGGATGGGCGGGCCTCGTGTACGAGCATACACTCGGCGAAGAAAAGTTCACCTTCGTCGAAGAAGTCAAAAATCCAAAATCCGTCACTCTTCTTATCAAGGGCCCCAATGCACACACCATTCAGCAGATCCAAGATGCTTTACGCGATGGTCTCAGAGCGGTCAAGAATGCTTTGGAAGACGAGGCTTTGATTCCTGGAGCTGGAGCATTTGAAGTGTCTTGTTCAGCACATTTAAGTGGTCCGGTCAAGAAGTCGGCGAAGGGAAGAGTTAAGATGGGTGTACAAGCGTTTGCAGATGCTTTGCTCGTTATACCGAAAACCCTTGCATCGAATGGAGGGTTTGATGTGCTGGATGCGATTGTTGCTCTACAGGTATTAGTTAATCCCAGCAATCGACTATAACTAATGTTCTTTGTTCTTCAGGAAGAATGCGCAGAGGGCAACATCGTAGGTATTGATTTACAGTCTGGTGAACCTTTCGATCCTACAGTCGAGGGGATATGGGACAATTATCGTGTAAAAAGACAGATGCTTCACTCCTGGTATGCTGTCCTTTCTTTATGATCGTCCAGCGAGATTCTGATTGGTTGCCCATCAGTTCTGTCATTGCAGTCAATCTTCTATCTACGGATGAGATTCTGCGGGCTGGACGAAGTTCGTTGAAACCAGAAGGGCAGTGAATTTAGAGACAGAATTTTGTACATCCCTCATCAAAAGCCTAATTCCAATTCCACATGATCTGCGGATGCGATTTCGTTCTCGCAACAGGAAGGATGCAACGCTCATTCATGACCGGCTCCCGCTGGCTACTATCTACCTACTGCTTCGACTGCGGAATTGCATGAGACTTAGTATGGTTGTGTTGGCGACAAGCCAAATAGATTTTATGAATTGAGAGGAAGCTTTGAAGGCTCACACAAGTGCTGAGAACATTGAGAATAATCATTGAGCTAGCAATGAACACAATACTGTGTTATGAAATTAACTACATGGCATCTAATGTCCTTTGAGCTGTCCCCAACCGATATTGAAGAAGAAAAAAAAAAAGGGGGAAAAAAAGAAAGTGGTGTTTGTTATGGCAACGTTACAACCAAAGACCAACACCAACACCGAACACGGTAACCAGCCCAACAATTGTATCTGAGGCCAATGTTGAGGCACCATTTGTGGTTGCGACTGCTCCTGAAGCAGACTGCGATGCAACGGCAGCACTCGCGGTTGCTACAGTAGAATCAGAAGTAGAGGAGGTGGAAGCCCCTGAAGATGTTGCACTGGTAGTTGAATTGGTCGTGGTAGAGTTTGTGCCTGTAGCGAGAGCGGCGGTTTGAAAAGCCTCCCAGCTCTTTGCAGCAGTTGGGTTGACCGCGAATACCATTCCATCGTTTGCGCAATGACTATGTGATGCAATGTGACTTCCTGTACTATAAACCATACCAAGATAAATACATACCCAGTTTGAGCGCAGAAGAACCAGAGGGGCTAGAATTTGGTTACATAATGAGCCACCAAAGAGTTCCTACGTCGAGATGTACGTACAGCGCTCGTATTTGTCAAAGTAAAGCTCCAAACCGGAAAGGTGCTTGCATTCGTAGCGACATCTTGGAAGCCTGAATCAACTCCACCAGCCCTAAATCGATGCATTTCAACGACTCTTGCAGAAGCACGATAACATGGAAACTCACATAGCAGTACAAGGAGCAGCAAAAGTGGACTGGGTGACCGTCTGAAATAAGATGTCTGATAATCAATCCTTCAGTTTGAAGTAGATCGAACATAATCGTACGTGGTTCTTGGAGACACTATATGCAAGAAACAGGTGAGAAGAGAATAATCAAGTACAGAAATAGGCTCACAATTGGAATTGGATGACATCCCCATTGGTGGCATTAATTCTGAAAGAATGTTCAGGTCAAATTCGACTTTCAAGGATTCACGGATACAAACGATGTCGGGTTGTAAGTGATTGTGGAATTACCACCCACGATGACCGTGAAAGTATCGGCAGCAACAGCTGACACGAGAGCGGCGACAACAGCGAAGAAACGCATTTTTATCCAGAAAAAGATATCGCTTGATGGATGTGGAGATAAAAACGACTGTGACTAGGACTGCAAGGGTGAAAGAGCCTAGATAGAACAAAAGTTAATAGGATGGGACATTCAGGAGACGATAAAATACGGACGCTGCTCTGTGAAGAAAGGGAAAGGAAAAGTAAAGGTACAGGGGTTGCTAAAGGACAAAGGACAAGAGATAATGAAGCTGAAGCGTGTATCTTTTATATGTAGATGCCCAGCCTCCGAAGACCGGATGTTACGACCAGGTTACGGCATTATCAGAAAGATTCGGACTGCGCACCGAAAACAACATAAAACGCTGGATGTGACAAGCATCTTCAATGACCCTTTTGTGATAAGCATGAGCGTGGAGACACAAATTATTTAGTTGGCCGTTACGAGCATTCGTTCTCCAGATAATATTTATTGGTGGTCGTACAGTTTGGGTTTAACATAAATATACCTGCATAATTTTCTGACAGAAAAAATTACCCTCTGATAAAAGGATGGACGAGTGCCTCTCGAGGAGTAATTCTTCTAGCAGGATCAAGAGCGAGACATTTGTCCAGCAAATCAATGAAGGACGTTAACAGCTTGCTCTCGTCATCCTTCATTTTCACGGATGTCGGAGGCATCAAACGTGAACGCAGATCCCGCGCAGGCTTTGAAATGTGGACCGTCTTCATGACATCCTATAATGAACGACGTATGAGTGGCTGTGGAGGATTTGCAGAAAAGTGAATTGAAGATTTACCGTGCCCAAGACTCGGTCCTTTTCAACGCTGTTAAATCCGCCCATATCATCGAAGTAATCGCCACCGAACTTTGCCTTCTTTATCATCTTGCTGTTGAACTTGCCTTTCAACTCCATCATGAGGAGGAGCATCTGGTTATTGGAGCGTCCTGGGAATAGAATTTTACCCGTGTATAATTCATACAGAGTGCATCCTATAGACCATATGTCAATGGAAGGATCATAGGTCACACCCATAACTGTACAACGCCGAACATTAGAAACGAACGACAAAGTCAGAAAAGGAACTTAACTGATTTCTGGGGCACGGTAAAATCGACTAACAAGATAGGGTGTAATGTCATTCTCCGAGGCGTCTGAAGCAGAGCCGAGGTCGCATAGTTTCAGTAGACTCTTGTGTTCGTTGACCTGCGACATGTTAGAAACGAGCATCAACAGTCAAGTGAAGAACGTACAAGGATATTATCTGGTTTGATATCTGCGTGCATTACACCAACCTTTTTCAGTAAGTTGAGCGCAAGGAAGAGCTGGTGGGCGTACGCCCGGACAGCTCGAATATTAAGACCGACGTCTTTGCCGAATCTCTTCACAACATCACGCAAGTTCATACTGGGACAAAGGTAAGTCAATGATATCGCAACGCGTCAAATGGATGCACCTCAGACTCTCGAAAACAATACACAAGTGACCTCGGTGCTCGAAGGTCCTTTCAATCCTGACAATATGTTTTTTGTCTTCTGGATCAGCCTGCTTGAGTTTATTCAGCATTTGCACCTCCTTGAGACCAGCTTTATACCTAAACGTATACTTAAGCATTCGGTTGAACGAGAAAGGGGAAAGCGACAAACATGGATTCCTGGCATCGCACAATCTTGATAGCGACTTCCCGCCCACTGGGTTCATTGCCTTCAGGAATGAGTACGCGAGCCCTGACTACGTTGGCAAACATGCCTTTCCCGAGAGACGAAAAAACTTGATATCTTCCACCGTCAAGTTGCTCACCCAGGATGACTGTGTAATACCCTTCCGAGTCAGCCGCGGAATCTAACGTTGATGCGATCAATGCTGGGGCAATCTTCTGTTCAAGGATTGAGTGTGAATTACTTGCGAAAACATAGGCGGGACGTACCACGACTTTTTTGACTTTCTTCACCTTTTTCGGCTTGTCAGTACTTGCCACAGCAAACATATCCTCGAAATCGTCTTCCTCCTCTTCTTCAATCTCTTCAACTTCTTCATCTTCTTCAGCCTTAGCCAATGGATGTATCCGTTTTCCCTCATCCTCTCTTCTGTCTAAACTGGGATCATAATCGGCTGCCGAAATCTGTTCTCCAGCGTTCAAGCTAACATTTTCCTCTTGCTTTTTCAATTCCGATGACTTTTCGTCGCCCTCTTTCGCAAGTGCAAAGTCCTGAGCGACAGAAGGCGAAGGAGACAGCGAGCCTTGTTTACCTGTGTGCAATGTGTGAGTAAATGAATCAAGTTCAGTCATCCAGAGTACTCACCAGATGTTCCATTGGGTGCTTTATCTTGGGGCAAACTACTATCGTGTGAAGTGAGGTCAGAAACTGCAGAAGGTGTTTGAAGTGCTGGGACCGCACTGCTAAGCCCAGTAGTGGTAACGGGACTGGGGCTGACACTGGCGCTAGTGTTTAAATATTTCGCTAATATGGCCTGCCGCTTGGCTCGTCGACTCGCAATTGTTTCTTCTATAGGAGGTGGAGATGGTGGGATGTCTAATTCCATTTCAGGTAATGGTTCTGGTTCCGGTGGGGGTTTGGGCGATGATGAAGGAGGCAACACACTAATCTGCATTACAGGACTGTGCCGTGGCGATATCCTGATGAAAGATGACCGTGTGTTAGTGTTGGCTCACGAGGCAGACAGTGAAAACCTCACGATACTCACTCGCCTTCTTCCTTCTCATCATCATATTTGAGGGTGTAACGAGGTGGACTTGGCTCTGGTCTCTTAGGTTCCGTTCTTTTTTCACGACTGGCGTCCCTATCCCTCCTAGACTTGCCATAATCTCGGCTCCTGCTTCTTCGTCTGCGCTCTGCGCCGTGATGACTCTTTCTATCTCTATCTCTATCATAGCTCTCTCTTCTACTACTCGACGAAGGCTTGTAGGACGTTGACTTTAAGTGAACGTCCCTCCAGTCTTTTGGATCATCTCTCGGTCTTTTACGATCCCTACTTTCATTGCTAGAGCCGCCATCCAAAGTCCTCTTTGAGCCTGCAGGCATGTTAGTCATTCCCAAGTATAGATTATGGTTTTACGGGGCACCGCACGATAAAGAAAAGAAAGATATGGCGCAACCGAATTGGGAACTTGGGATGAAGATGGACGTTACGGTCCAAGGAGCTTGTATTGACTTGTGTTTACGGCAGTCGGAGATTTGACTGCTCGGCGCTTCTCGCAACGTTCTGCTCCAACATAATGTATGTATTTTCAAGCCAGATCCAGAAAGATAGCACGATAATCCAGTATAAATTTACTGCATGAAAAATACCGGCTCTATTCTACGGGTTTTCATGTATTTCAAGTGTATCTTTAAGCAAAATTTCCACAACAGCTCTTGTACATGTCGAGTCTTCTAAGTCTTCCGTTTGGCAAACACATGAATATGAGCAAGTCCGGGTACGCTTTGTAGACGCTGAAAAAAAAAAGATTGATGATTGATTTACGCCCAAACCGAACCAGCACTCACTGGAGGATTCACAAACCAAGCCGTCTCCCACTCAATTTCCTTCCATTTTCTTCGAATATATTCTTGCACATGGTTGCCCGCCTGGCGTACCAAAGCTTCCTCCTCTTCCGTCCCTCTTTGAGAAAGTATCATTTTCTCTTTAGTTACTCCCCAATCTGCAAGAGCAGGCAGGCAGGCAGAGATATTTGAAGGCGACGGAGGAGGCGACGTGTTACCGGTGAATCCCCAAAATCCGTCTTGTTCTATCCTAGGTGCAATGGATGGAGGAATGATGTCGGGATGAAATATCGGTACCTGGGTCCACACAAGAGCATGCTCTATCTCGGGAGGTACTTAATAGTGTATGAGCTTTGAATGATAATCATACTGCGAGAACGATCTCACCTAAGTACGGCCAGTCATTTCGGATAATACTGATGTACCTATCTGGGGTATTGGAAGTGAAATATGGTGGTGAAATAATCTCGGAACCTTCTGCATTATTGGCAGGCTCATCCTTAAAAGCTGAAGGTAGAACTGAGAGTGCATCCGGTTTGCCCCATTGCAGACGATGGTTCAACAGATAATTTACTAGCATCGATTTCAGTATGTAAGTTCTGGGCTTGGCAAGGAATTAGAATTCTACCCATGGAACCATGCTCCTGCTTGATTCCAGCAGTCCAAGCCATGTATCTTTCCTGCAGTTTCTTGTCTCGCTTCAAGAGCCCGAGATCGCTGATCAACTCTCTGTTCAGTTGAATAGCAATCGCTTTCATAAACGCCAACTTGCCCAGAGTTTATGAACGTCTTGAGCTGCTCCCAGGTGAATTTGGAAGGATAGTAAGCGAGGAGCTCTTCGCGAGTCGGTGGGCCAGTACGAAGTGGTACAGACGATGCATTACTGACGTCTGAAGGCATAGAAAATCGACGTCGTATATGCACTGGAACAAGAGTATGTCACCACGTGTCAATCGGAATAAGTGCGCCATCATTCTTCTGTCCTAACCACGATGTTGTCCTGGAAGAATTCCGAAAATTCTAACAACACCGGAGGTAATGGTAATAATCGAGGGCATGGAGGTAGAGGAAGATCGCGGTTTTCGCAAGGTCGAAGCGCTTCAACGCGGAATACAGGCAATCGGCGTCTCGAGACCATCGCCTCTGTCAGCAGATCCAGCGGTGTCGAGAAAGGCGGCGACGCGTGAGTAGCAAGGTGCATCAGAAAAGCACGCGCTTGTGAATATAAACCCTAGCTCTGCAGATTGAAAGACTTCAAAACGCAAGAGGAATATCGGGACTTCATTCAGGAGAAGGTACTGTATGGATTAGATATATTCTTCAGGTCCTGATTCATTGGTACAGCTGGACCTTTTTTGGAAACGCAGTGACTTAACTGAGAAACAAAATCGAGAAATTCAAGAGAATATACTGATACTATTTCGTGAGTATGATTTCCTATGTTTATCCCTATCTATCCTGACCGAAAGTCAAATTCGTTCGTAGGAAAATTGAGAGAAGGAATAGTGGCCTCCCAGAGGAATGATGCCTTTACGAATGAAGGTTAGTCCCATTCCAAGTCTTGTAACTCATGTATACAGTCTAACTTCGTACCAGTGTACGAAACTTCCTTGTGCCTCGCCACACTATCTGATATTCCCCGTCAACTTAACTCCATCTTGTCCTACTTCCTCCAGCATTCTTCAGAAACGACTGACGAATTATTTCCGCAGCAGAGTCACTCTCTGTACGCTATCATCATTGCGCTCCTCAATCAACTCGTCCTTGGCTATCCCTCCCAAACTTCGTACCGGAAGTCAATCCAATCCATTCCTTCCTCCCTCTTGCGGCCATCCTCGAAATTTCACCGCTGGATCACGGATCTTTCCTTGTCTCTTTGGAGCAACAATTTCTGTCGTTTCGAGAAGTTAACAAGACAGCCGTTTTTGGATTCTCTTTTTGGCGAGCTTCTACCAGATTTCCTTTCAGCCGAATTTACGAGTCTCCCGATCTCGTCGCACCCAATCAAGGCTAATCGTGATCTTGTACGAAAGGCGTTTCATCATGCTGTGGATAGACTAAGAGTTAGAGTCCGCAATTCTGCGTGGACCATCATACGCTCCTCGTATAGGGAACTATCTTGCAATGCAGAATCGGAGACAAGAGAGTGGTTAATCCGTTCACTAGCTTTGGATTCTCGTTCCCAAGACTCATGTTCCCTGGACACTTGGCTTGTCGAAAAAAGAGTAGCTGGTCATATTCGACCTAAGGAAGGCATTGATGGGCGATGGATTATAAATAGGTAAAATTGTGATTGCACAAATATATCCAGCCTTACTTCTTCTACTTTGCTAAATGTATGTATGTGCATCATCTTGAGTGAGTCCTAACGTAGACATTATTTGGTATACGTCTACCTAAACCCTATAAATCATCTAATGCAAATTACATCCAATTAGTGAATTTCGACCTTCGACAAAAGATTGGCGAGTTCGTCTGCCTCGTCTTTCTCGGTCTTTCCTTGGAATGCCTTCTCCTCCAAATCCATCTCGAGCTCAGCCTCCTTCTCCGCTCGTGCCTCAGCCTCTTCTTCCGCGGCTTCCTCTTCATCTTCGTCGGTAACTGAGACCTTCCCTCCTCTCTGTTTCATACTCACTTTCAAAGCACTCAAGTGCTCGTCGTCCTCCTCAAAATCGTTCCATTGCAGCTCCAAGGACTTCAGATTGCGCATATTCTCCATAATGTTTTCCGCGAGTAATTGGGAGGTTTCTCCTTCGAGGTTGTTGTTCTGTAACTGAAGAGACTGCAGTTTGGGATTCGATCCCTGCGCGAGGACGCTTACAAGCTCCGGTACCTCTCCGTTCGCTGAGAGGAAGCAGTCGGAGAGATTAAGAGTACGCAAGTCAGGCCATGCCCTTAGTGCGTCTGCCCAAGCTTTTACACCACTAAGCCCACCTTCATACGTAAAAGTGTTATCCTGCAGATCGATATACTGCAGCCCTCGATTTTCAGCTAAACCACCGGCAAGAGCCGTTATTCCATCCATTCGAATTCCGTTCTGTGGCATCCGGACTTCAACTAAATTTCCGTGAGCCGCGAAAGCCTGAGCCCAGGCAGAGGCGGAGCCATCTTCTAATCGATTGCGCCCACAAATGAATACACGAAGGTTGGAGGGATTTCCTTCTACTTTGCTGAGCTTGGCAGACTCTAAGAGAGCATTGGCAAGCACCTGTCCTCCAGCGGGACCGAGACCGTTGTTGTTGAGCTTCAACACCTGGAAGCTTCTATTCTTTGTGAGGAATGGAACCATGGGATCGACTGAACGTCCCCCGAAAGCGTTATCACTGAGATTGATCTCTATAAGAGATGTTTTGTCTATGAGGGCATCGCAAATGGCAGTCAAAGCCTGCGGAATTTCTGAGATTAAACGTCCAGTGAAGATATCCGCAAAGTCAGCAATCTATTTGACGGTAACTCAGAAATTTTGAGGTATCAAGGGCAGAAGAAGCGCACTTTAATATTTGAAGCTCTTTGCAGCCAATCTGCGAGAGCCAAGGACGCGTCTACACCGATAGTATTGCCCCCAAAATGTACTTCCTCTATCGTTAACGGATCGATGCCGTCTAAGATCGAGGTGATGTCTTCGCGACTGTCGTATTTTATGCCTTGTCCAGCAACAGAGAATATTTTACTGGGTGAGGAGATCGCGGACATGTCGAATTTCAAACAATGAATGCGGGAAAACAGAAAACAGACACTGCGGTAAAGTCCCAAGCGCTGACGCAGACGCAGTCAAAATTAAGCGCTCCGGTTACAATCTTCATTGTCAAAACAATATGACCGCATTAATATTAGGGTAGAATTCCTGAAATAGACAACCTTGCAGCCGAATTGCAACTCTGTGCAGTACAGGTACCCCTCTGCAATCCTCTTACACATACTTGGGATATCCTCGCATTCGGAGGAGGTGGGCACATACTCACGATCGAGCACGTTCAGAGTTTGAGAATTGGAGAAAGTATAGAAGAGGCGTGTTCGATACATAACACGTCTTGCTGACATGCTCAACTCGACCACAGAAACCGAAGGATGGAATTCAAAAGAACAGTTTGCATTCCATTGATATATGGAAAGAGTTCCTACATATGCATCGACGTTTACGAACTCTCATCTTTAGCCTTGTTGATCTTCTCGTCAACACCTTTCGGTGAATCCGCTCCAGATCCAGATTCCTAGAACATGGAAAGGGTGCAAGAGTCAAAATAGAAGTTATTGAATTACAACTGAAGTCACTGAATACTTACCGACGCTTTCTCTCGGACTTGACCTTGTTCAGTTGGGCCAGAGTCAGCTTTGGATCCTGCGGGGTCTTCAGGAGCAGGCTCGGGATCCTTCTTTGCCTCCTCAGCGGGCTGGTACAATAATAATTAGGGTAGCGGGATAATAGGGGAGGAGACATACAGTTTGAGCAGGCTCTCCTTGACTGTCCTCCTTGTCGGCCTAAGAATGGACGTATGTATGATGAGCTATGGCTGATATATGTGTATAGAAAATCTCACCGAGTCAGCCTTGGGTACATCTTCGGCCTAAAGTATGGTCAGAAACCCCAGCATCTAAACCAAGTGAGCTGACACGTACCTCAGCCTTTGACACAGACTCAGACACATCAGTCTCAGTCCCTTCATCATCTTTCATTGGCATAGGCTCTTCATGTCCCTTTTTTTCGTGTTTCCCATGAGAATCATGATGAGGCGCAGATTTCCTGGAAGCTGGAGACACCAAGTAGAGAAACTGATTACGATTTCCGGATATTCTGGTCAGGAAGCCAATTCGAAAACCAGATAATTGATGATTTAGTTCTTACAGCAGGACCAAAGACAACAGCTGAGCCAATCTAGGTAGACAAAGATACTCAGCAAAAAGGAAAAAGACCAAAGACGCCTGAGAAATTTATCCTGACGAACAATCCATGGCATATCAGAGCTTTTCTTTACCGCTTCAGCAGTCGAGCTCATGGCACGACGAGAGCCTGAGTATACATTGTTCCTTGAGGAGCGCGCAGAGGCGCGTAGAGAAGCAAAAAGTTGCTTTGTTGGACGAGAGGCCATTGATGTTTTGTGAGAACCAGGTCAGAGTTCGAAACCCGAGTCCGAATCAGCCCGATGACGTCAAGACTGACAGCCGTCCGCATCCGCAATGTATGCGCCTCTTTTTGCCTCTCCCCCTCTCTCCCCCGACTCGGAGTGCGTTCATGGTTTTCTTCATTGGCGAAACTTGTACCTTAGATGCAGTAAATATCGAGGAAATATGACTCACCAAAATTGAAGCTTTCTATTGAAAATTTCTTGTCAGGGTAATCATACCTGCACATTGGGGTCCTAGAACGCACTCTGCAACGTTCCCAGAACTTATTTTTTCTACTGGAGACTTGTACACAACCCAAGACTTATGAAGATGTATTGATTAAAACATCTAGTACAGCTGTGGAAATTGTAACATTCCTTCTCAAATTTATAGTACGTATCAATTAACATACACTACTTACACTGGTGAGTGCATGGGAATATGTCGTCTTTTTAGCTCCGTATGTCCAGTTCGCGGCGGCCACATACATCGCCAATCAGGAAATCTGCATGAGCAAGATGCTATCTAAGCAAAGACCTCAAATTGAAGTCCCCCCCCTGAGTAGGAAAGTTACGCGTCGTCCCTTCAACTCAAACAAAATAATTCTGTGTTTTCCGAATCGATCGCGATTTTACTAATTTCGAGGCTTAGTGAGCTTTAGCGGGCCGTTATAGCAATTGTCAGCATAAACCAATAAGTATTATGAGAATCACAAATCGCTTTCAAGTTAAAAGGCGACAAAAAATTGCATTCAGAAAGCCAGCCCACTAAACCAATACTACCAGATCTCCTACAGTCGCAATGTCTTCTGCAAACCTAGTAACATCCAACCTCTTTTCCCCGTTCAAGGTCGGGAACATGCAACTTCATCATCGAGTCGTAATGGCTCCTATGACCAGACTACGCACGACGAATACTTCTGCGGTATTGAAAGTAGTCAAAGAATACTACTCTCAACGCGCTAGCACTCCCGGAACGTTCATAATATCAGAAGGAACTGTAATTGGTCCGCGAGCCACTGGGTTTCCTGGTGCGCCAGGCGTTTGGTCTGATGAGCAAATTTTTGCCTGGAAAGAGGTAAGAGGGAGTTGTAACTGATCACTGCGTAAAGAGGATAATGAATCAAAACTGCGTTTCTGGAACAGGTAGTGGAGGCAGTGCACGCAAAAGGAAGTTACATCTATCTCCAGATTGCAGCAATGGGACGCGCTGCACAATCATCTGTCCTTAAATCCTACGATCTCACATACGACATAGTCAGTGCTGGAGACATACCCATGACAGGAGGCGAAGTCCCGAGACCGATGTCCATTGAGGAAATCCAAGCCTCTACAGAGCTTTTTGCGCAGGCCGCTGCCAACGCAGTACATAAAGCAGGATTTGACGGGGTAGAGCTTCATGGTGCAAATGGATTCCTGATCGATCAATTTATCCAAGATATATCGAATAACCGTACCGATGAATATGGAGGGAGCATAGAGAATCGTGTTAGATTCGCCTTGGAGGTTGTAGATGCGGTGGCGAGAGCGGTCGGGGAGGAGAGGACTGCGATTCGTTTAAGCCCGTGGTCCAGAGAGCAAGGTGAGATATTTTTGACATTCAATGTCAAATTCGCTGATGGTAGCATCGAAGATATGGGCATGAAGAATCCCATTCCGACGTATACACACCTCATTTCCCAGCTAAAAGAAAAACACCCAAATCTCGCATATCTTCACTTCATCCAATCGCGGAACCTCGACAATCCTAAAGAGACCAACGAAGACTTCTTCGATGCTTGGCTGCCCCGGCCATTAGTTGTCGCGGATGGATTCACGCGGGAGACAGCATTAAAATTAGCTGAGAGAGACGGTTTGTTAGTTGCGTTTGGGAGACAGTTTATCTCCAATGTGAGTTTTGTTTATATGATTACGATGGCGGAATACTCATTACTCTGTAGCCGGACCTTCCTTTGCGACTGAAAGCAGATATACCGCTGGCTCAATATGATAGGACCACCTTTTATGGAGGAGATGAAAGTGGGAAGGGATATATCGATTATGCCTTCGCATCGGTTTAGAGCATAAATCACTGATAGAGAGTTAGAATAGCCTTAGTACGTGAGAAAACTTACGAAGTAATAGACGGTATGTAAGCTACATAGGATGACGTCATTCGAACACCTTGTCTTCCGAATCCTCGAGGTCTTTACTCTCTGAGCGATTTGGAAATGGCAACTCTTGATTATATCTCTATTCCTTCTTGTGCTTCTCGACTCCAGTTCCAGCCTCAACCTTCTTCAAAGTCTTCTCGTGCCCATTCTGCCAATGTAAACGATATCCGACCCGCTCCGAAACTTCGGACCAGTCTACCTCGTCCGTCCGCAGAGTCCTCTGAAGGCCCTACTTCACCTTTGAAGGGATTTGCAGGCGGCTCTGCTTTTAACCTGCTTCCAAATCTACTTCTCTCATCGTCTTTGCCGTCAGGCTCTACTCCGACCTCGGATCCTACCGCTCCAAGTGATTCAAAGTCAAATCCGGGTAAAAAACGGTTCAAGAAGCTTCACCAAGAACCTGTCGTACTTTTGTCGAATAAAGATCCGCTCTCGATTCAGGTAACATCCGTTAATTTTAAGCGGTTCATTGAACGCGTGGGGCCAGTATTTTGGCTGCAAGATCGTATAGAAGAAATAGTGTGCTGGAGAAGAGGATGGAAATTGACCGGAACGTGGCTAGCTGTCTACGGCTTCCTATGTTCGTGTTGTTCTCTTCCTTGAGTCTGGTTTATTGAAATGTTACTTGTAGGTTACTTTCCAAGGCTTGTATTCGTGCTTCCGCATATTATCCTTATTGCAATCATCCTCGCAAGTGTACATTATCCACTGTACAAGCCTCCATCTCCATCTTTAGTATTCTCCGATCCACCATCTGCTGCAACACCGACCGAGTCTAATACCGATGCGACCTTTTCATCTACAGCTGAGACGCCGTTGCCCGCACCTGTAATAGAAGATAGTGTTGATTGGCAAGCGAACATCCAAGCCATTCAGAATTTAATGGGATTCTAGTATGTCCTTGTTGTATCTGTCTTACTCGATGATTTAATTATCTCCAAGCGCAGATATTCATATCGCTACAACTCCCTATCTCAGTCATCTCTCACTCTCACCGATTAATCCACAAATATCCAAGCCCAGATCACCATATACTCTGCCGTTTCTCACAATCTTAATTCTTACACTTCCGCTGTCAGTATTCTTCGTAACTTCAGCTATTTTTCCTGTCCGATTGGCATACTTCCTATGTGGAGCGGGACCAGTCTTGTCTCTCAACCCTGGGTTACACAGTTGGTGCTCTAACGCTGTGAGGCTATTCTCATACCTTCATTCAACCCAGGACGCCATCTATTCTCCCACCATTGTTCCTATACCTCCCATAATCCGCCGACTTTGGTTTCGCTTATTCAGATTCTCTCTTCCTTCCCAAGTCATGTTTGATCCATATTCATTCAAACTTCTTCGCAAACGCGTTAAAATGCGTTTACAAAGGTTTTTAGACGACAATAATCTTTCAAACGAAGTATGGAATAGCGAAATGCGTGAGGTCGAGTTATGGGAGAACGAGAGGCTGGATCCTGCAATAACGCCTCTATCTCCGTCTTCCACGGTCACTGTGTCGCCCAAGACGCTGCCTCCACCTCCTCCGTACTCCAAACGTCTTTTGATTGACGAATTGGGTATCCCCATTGAAAGAAAGACACCGGTAAGATCAGCCCAACAACACCAGCGATCTCGGAGCACGTTTTTCGGAGCATCAGTGCCGTTGAACGGTGGATGGAGCAAGTCGCATCTGAAGTCGAATGATAGAGCTGCGTGGACTAGAGGTAGAGACGGCTGGAGCGGGGTTGCCGTGTCTGGAGGAGATGGCGATGGTACCGTCAGGTCTGTATCTATGCATGTCCCCTTTCTTCATTACTTTATGTTAATCAGACAATGTACAGCAGCAATCTAACGTTTTCTCTTGCCCCCAATTGGGAGTTTGTTCCTACGGAGGATTGGAGAGCAGATCTCATAGGCGCTTGGGTTAATGAAGGTAGACTTGATGAGGAAGATGAGGGTTTGGGCGCAGATGAGAGTAAGTCATGCGGACCATGTCTAGCCAAAGTCGATTTTGGGTTCCTAATCGATGCTGATTTGATCTCATTTTTTTCCCCAGATGGTTGGGTATATACGAACGATGTATGGGTCGTTCCGGCTGACCATGCGTACTCGGGAGCTGTAACACGAAGGAGGCGGTGGGTTAGGCGAATATGGTATAATTCCTGTGGGGCAGAGTCTTGTTGATTTATGATAGATGGAGAGGGCCAGGCGTCCGCACAAACGCACTTCTGTTGCGTGATAAGGAAATGAACATCATAAACTTAGATCCTGTTGAGTGTCGTTATATTCTTTCGGAATGAAAGGTTGGACGGAATCACATAGTTTTCGACCATGCGTATACGGGAACTGTAATGTGGACGAGGCAGCAAATTATCGTATTGGAGCTAGCTGGGCTATGAGACGTTGAACGGAATAATGTTTTGGCCTTTCCATGATGATCATGGTTAAATCGGGTCGTTAAATTTATGAGCCACTCTATGGCGGACTCTATGGCGGACAAAAAGATTAGATAGAGGAATCTTGCTTTGCCCTTGATGACAGCGTCAAAGCTTTTGTGCTCTTATTGTTTGTCAACGTTCTCTTGTTCAACAACTCGGATCTACGAAAGATGCCCTATGCCCTCAGATTGTGGAAACACGATTGCAGATACAGTCAGGCCTGTGCAGCGCCAGTACTTGAGGTGCGTAAGACGCGAGGCTTGTAGCGGTGTTCGCTATTATCACACTGCAGTGATTAATGTGATATCTGAATACAATGGAGCGTCACTGTCACGGCTGGAACTCTATGACACACCACGTGACCTGTGACGTTTCGTTTTGTGATTGAAACCATTTTAAGTAAATTTCCATTGTCCACTGTGGATTGGCCTTTTTTCATTTCGCCTCATGTTTGTCCTCCATAAAAGAAAGGCACTCTTGTGGCAATCCTTTTTCCCTCGTACAAAACTCCTCTTTTTCTCTGCTCTATACAAACTCATACGCCATAACTTTTACAACACAAATTCTGTTCCTATCGATGTCATCATCTGAAACTCGCGTCACTTTTGGGAGAGCACCTGGGGGACCTTCAAGACGTTTCGGTCCCCTGCATAGGAGCTCGGGGCCTGCTCGTTCAATTATGCGAAGACCCAAGATATATACGCGTCATTCGGCTTCGGGTATGTCTTCTGTTCCCGCTGTGCAACTTGGTTTTAATCGTCCTATAAATCTTTCAGCTCAGGCAAACACATCTCTCACAAGAGCCCCCCAAGATATTTCAAGTGAACTTTATTACCTGCTGTAATCTGTCCCATGCTGAATGATGTTTTTATGTCTGCAGACACATTGCGGCATTCTGTTCGTCCTTCGGCTGCAATGAGGGCAATTAGTCCGGTCCCACATCATCGTGTACATTATGTCGGGTCGCGAAGGCATGGTAATGTTTTCGATATCTTGATCTTCGATTTTCATTCCTAATTTCTGTATCAGGTCGTTCAAATGTCTTCGCCTTTTCGCCTACAGCGACGCATCCGATTCGGCCTTCCTCGCGTCACAACCGTCATTCCTCCACCAACAGTAGCCCTAATAAGTCTGGGCGTTACTCCAGTCACCGTCACTCCAGGTCTCTTTCAGGATTGTCCTCGACGCCACAATCGCATAATCATAGCCATAGACGAGGGCATTCTGATACCCACAGTTTTGGATCAGGATCTGCTGGACATGGGCATCGCTCTACCACTGTTCACGGCTCTCATGAATCAGAGCATAGGAAGAAGTCAAGTGTTGATTCACCATACCCATTTGCCACAATACCTTCGCAAGGGATTCAGATCTCCCCACGTCAGCATTCAGGTTTTGTGCAGGACAACGTAACCTCCTCTCGGAGCATCAGCTCTCCATTTCATCATTCTGGCTCCCCGTTCAACCTGCAGGGCTTGGGATACGCGCTCCCATCGATTTCCTACGCTGTCCATAGTCCTCCTAGCTTCACCCCTTCGCCACCTTACAATACATATACTGATTCTGCCCATATTCCTGGCATCGCTGAGGCTGATCTTTGGACCCAACCACCTTCATTTGCTCCTCCACAATCGGAACGCATCCATCTTCATTCAGAACTTGTATATGGTACCGGTCACATGGTGCAATGGAATATGATGCTGGATCCCCAGACTGCTATCAGCGCCTTTAGTGATCCATCGTCGAGCATGGCCATTTACTCTGGCGTCCCGGCTTTGGATCCCACCACGCAAGACTTACTTCATTCCCCCGCTTGTCCAGGCGCCGCGAAAATTATCATTCATCCGAGGCAAAACAATCAAGCACTCGCACAGTGGATGGACAAATGGGGGCCTCTCGAGATCTATTCATCATCTTTGACTTTCGAAAACGAGATAACCGTTTACGAAGTCCTCCATGCTGTATACTCGTATTTCCAGGTTCGCCTATCCACTCGGGCGACCGATGAGATGGTGATGGAATCGAAACAACGCATTCTGAATGCTAGAGCGAAGAGGATCACTTTCGAGGGTCAATCGGCGGACAAGGCGGAATGGAATAGACCTCCGAAGAGGATTGATGTTTTAGCTTTATGGTCCGCTTTTGGTGGATTCGATGTACGCTACGATCAGGATGGCGGATACAACAAACTCGACGAGCCTGGGTGGAGGGTCGTTGAGTTGGAATTGAGACTACGAAACGTGTAGGCGACGGTGTAGTTGAAATTTTCTCTTTCTATTTTTTGATTGTCACGGTTTATGACCTTCACGATTTCTCCTGCTTGCTCCTACTTGCTCAACTACCCCCCCCCAATCATTGTATTATCAGTCGTCAGGTGTATTTCCTCAATCACTTAATCATTAGGTCCTTCTCGCCTTACTTCTTCACTCTTCTACATTTCGAAATCCGAGAAGCCATCTATGTAATTTATTTCACATTGTATCTACATAGCTTGCACATATCCCTGTAACCTTGTATATATTTCTGTAGTCAATTTGTACCCAACCCCGATCGATACCTACATAACACTATAAGTATACACTGCACATGAGATTGACAGAGGTCGCGACCACAATTCGTGATTTCCTCATCAGCGACGAGTCATCCTTATATCATGTGATATTACGATCTTCGCAAAATCCGAGATAAGATGACGAAGCCGGCTTATCATAGGATAAGTCAGCAAAGGCGGGAAGAGTCCGCTAGCGCCTGCCAGGCGCTTATTAATCTTTGCTCCCGACTCTAACCGCCGTCGCTCGAAAAACGTCTAATACAATAATTTGATCTCCCACCCACCCACTCCTATACATATCATTCACCCAGCTGTACGCTACAGCTTCAGTCTCCGTGCGTGTAAAAAATTTCTTTTACCCACCCGCGCGGGGCTAAAGCCCAGCCAAACACTCTTCATTATACATTATAAACTAATACTACGCTAAGAGCTATAGCTGACTTATCCGAGCAATGAAAATTAGGACACATGGAGTGCGCGAGGACAATCATAGGCAAATATCGCATATACATTGCGACTTGGCGACTTTGTAGAGTACAAGTACGGTAAAGATTACAAATCGAATACATAGGACAAAAAGAAAACCGAGATGGAACAGCTGTTGGGAGCGGCATGAGCAAGATTGACTCAGGACACAGCAACACCACGCACATAAATGACTCATGCTCCGAAACCATAGAGGGTACGCCCCGAACGCTTCAGAGCGTACACAACATCGAGAGCCGTGACTGTTTTTCTGATAAAAATAAGATAAATAACGGTTAACACGTTGAGAAATGAGCAAGTCGTACCGTTTGGCGTGCTCAGTGTAAGTAACAGAGTCTCGGATGACATTCTCAAGGAAGATCTTCAATACACCCCGCGTTTCTTCATAAATGAGACCAGAGATACGCTTAACGCCACCACGACGGGCGAGACGTCGAATAGCAGGCTTGGTGATACCTATTACAAGGATTAAACAAAGGCGACAAAGATCTGAAAGGTTGGTGCCACTGACCCTGGATGTTGTCACGAAGAATCTTCCGGTGACGCTTGGCACCACCCTTTCCGAGACCCTACAGTCACCACAACTAGCGATTAGAATAATGGCGAAATTTGGATGAGACCAAACACAGACCTTTCCACCTTTTCCACGGCCAGACATTGTAGTTATATAATAATTGAGTGTGGGGTTGAAGAGACTTTGTTGATGGACGTTGAGGTTCAAGAGAGATTGTTGACTCGCGCTTTCTTTATAAAGCGCGTTTACCACGTGACTATAGGCGCCCGCCAACGGAGTGCTAAATGTGCGGAATGACTCTCACTTCCTCAGACTGAAATTGAACCGCCATTTCTCCTACGTATCCTTCTCGATGTTCTTTCTCGCACAGTGATAGTAGAATGAGCGGTCCTCTTTTTGCCAACTATGATTTCAAGTCGTCATCCTCCATATCTTCTTCCCAGTCGCGTCAAGAATACTGGCTTTCGAATTCTCCAGGCCCTGGTAGCAGCAGACCATCAAAGGCTGCAACAAGTGTAAAGTCTCTATCTGGTAGTTCTTTGACTACCAATGATTCTAGTTTCGTTTCGCCTTCACGTTCTGGACCCTTTGCTGATGTACCTCCTTCGAGAGCTTGGATTCCTCCTCCTTCTCCTAGTAGTCCGAGGTCGAGCCCCCAGCGTTTTTCAGACAAATCAAAACTAGGGTACCTAGCTTTTCCAACAATTGGGTCACCACTTGCAAATAATACCGCTCCGGCTTCGGACGGAAGTCATCTCCTCGACTCGTCTGATACATCCACTGTACCAGTTGAGATGGACTCTGCGAAAGAGCCCCCACGCTTTGTTGACCCTCTTCAGGAGAGACATCGCGCACGTCTAGAGCTGGAGGAGGCTGAAAGAATTAGAGGAGAAGAAGACTGGGTTCGCAGTGGTGGAGTTCTACGCGATAGCGAGGGGAGACGTGATTTTCCCCGGACGGAAAAAGTTCGAGAAGAAATTCGCTTGAGGGAATGGGAGAAGGAGGCACAGGACAGATGGAATGAATACGAACGACGATGGGCGGAACTTCAGGCAAAGGAACGGAAAGGGGATTCTGAGATTACGTTCAACGATATCCCCTGGCCTGTCTATTTCGGTGAGAGAGGGAATGATCAGACGAAGAGCAGTAAGCCTGGAGCGTGGGGCACCGTCGCCATTGCGCCCAAAGTTAAACTCTCTGATCTCACGAGAGAAAATGTAGAAGCTTTCTTGACGGATGGGTTAAAGGTCCGGGGCTGTAAAGTAACCAGGAAAGAGAGAGTTCGGACATCGTTTCTTAGGTGGCACCCAGATAAAATGACCGCGTTGGTTTCAAAGGTAACCGAGGATGACCGAAAAGACGTGGAGGATGGTATTAGTGCTGTAGTGAGGTGTCTACAGGACATGAATTCCAAACACTAGCATGGAAATCTTATCCGGGCCCATGTGTGCATTCTCGACAATCGAACTTATTGGATTTCTATCTGTCCTTGTCTCAATTTCCTGGGGAAAGAATGATGTCCTTCTATAATGTATAAGATATCAAGTTGCTACAAATGGAGCAATTATAGTCCGAATTCAACAGTCCGAATTATCATAAACCTAATCGCCAGTAAGGTTGCGAAAGAGCGTAAGTAATTCCTTCATTTTGAATTTTGTCGCTTTGACACTGCAGTGATGCCGCACTTTTAATCGTTAACGCCAACATGACGCAGATAAACTCGACAAATCAGCAATCTGGGAACTCGATGTTCTTGAGCGTTCGGCTGTACGATTCGGATCATGTTGAGAAACAAGAAAGACCGGTCAAGAGAAAGCGCACTTGGAGTAGAACAATCCCCAGTAACCCTGTGTGGCAAAGGCCAAGCTTCATGTCAGAGAATAGAGAGCAAAGCAGCCGACACTACATACCTCCACTCCACCGAATTGTTGGGTCTTCCACGGTTCATCGAAGTACTTCAAGGAATGACCGAAGTTTTCCGTTGGAAGATAGCGAAGGAACATTGCAAGGTAGGAAGCGAATCAATGCATAAGATAGCGTTTGGAGAAGCAGCAAATTCGAGCTCTTACCTCGAAGAAGAAGTATTCCGTCCCGTTTGCATTCGCCTGGCAGACAAATGTGTTGATGAATTGCTGCGGGCATCGTGAGTTCATATTTGCGATGACATGATAAAACCAAACTTACTTGGAGATTGGCCTCTGATGCTATGGATGGTCCATTCGACTCGTTACCCGCGTCACTAGAGTTCTGAAATGATATGAAGCCAAGGATTGTAACAAGATCACACTCCAAGTGAAACTCACAGTGGGCCAACCTGAAAGTTACACATGGATAGAGTTCCTGTGAACATAGCGAGACAAAAATACTCACCTGTTTCGGCAATGGACATGTCTGGTTTGTTGGACAAATTTTGGGCCAAGGCAACATCGGTGCCTTCGAAGAAATCCCATGTCCACCCAGCAGCGACGTCGATGCTAACGTTCGCGAACCAAGGGTGGACGTTTGCCATCTGGGAAGTCTTTTAAATTGCTTGCCGAAAGAGTACTCAAAATATGGACTTACACCGTAATCCACGTCAGCAAGAACTTTGTCATTGAAAAAGGACCCAGCATCAGCATTTCCTACTTTCAGATTCACACCCAGACTTTGCAGCATTGATTTTGTGTCATCAATGAGGGGAGTCAAGATTGCAGCTCCCTGGTTTCCAACGGAACCATTTGGATCTGTGGCGCCGTTTGCATCGAGATAACTGGCAGCAATGAGCAACAGATTTATGTCCTTCGAAAAAATGCACGTACTCTAATATGAACTCATTTCCAACTGTTACGCCGCCGATATGGTCAGTCCCATAGGCCTGAATTGCGGATTCGATCGCCGACTTCTGCCTGTTGTAAGCCACACCATCGTCGGTGGCATCGGGGTAATTGGCGATGAAGACCGTCATATTCACTTTGGTGAGTTGGATCGCTTCAAGCTAATCATCATTAGTCTTAAATCCTTTGAGTTAGGATACGATACCCACAATCATCGCTGTAGTATTGCAATCGCTGCCATACACACGAATACGCTACCGAGAACTATGAGAATGTTAACACGCTATAAAAATCGAAAAAACGTACCGAGGTCAGCTGAGAAAGGAGTTGCATGTCTGTCACAACGTCCGCTAGAAAGCAACAGTAAATCTATGATCTACATTTATCGAACTGGATGAAGGATAAACAAACCAATTTGAATGTTGCAGTTCGGATAGATGGAGTCTTGTGGTGTGTACGCTATCCCATAGAATGACTGTTTGAGACGGGAGTCCTTTGAGAACTGACTTGGATCTCCAGTGATAGCTAAATTGGATGAAGAAGAAGAACCCTTCTGGACTTGGGATAGCACCACTCCTACAACGATGCCGGCGACAGCAAGGAGCCCAATGATAACGAGCCCCCACATGATCTAGGGCAAAACGTTCAGACACACAACAAGTGGGGGAATCGTATTTTAGACTAACCCATTTCCTTCTGGAGCTTCGTGCGGTCATTTTTTCTTCGACGACAGGAGTTTCAGGAAACTCTCCTTGTCTGTCACCGTAATATGGCTTAGTCCGTACAGGAACGTCGGTGTAAGTTTCTGCAAGATTTGTGGTGGAACCTGTGATTGAAGGAGCGTGGGCTGAGAAGCTAGACAGACGATGCGGAGGCTACATAGAATCAGGAAAACAGCCATTATAGGAACGCGCTGGTAATGCGTACTGGAAGCTGGTCATAGAAATCGTTCAACTCGCTGTTGGCAATTGAGGGAGACGAGCCTCGGTACTGCGAATACATCCTGGTAAAGCAGTTATAAAACGAATGAAGCCTTCTAGGCGGACAAGTTTGTTGTTGCCACTGGCAGTGAGAGTGGGAGGTGACAAAGGGAATTGATGAGAACGACCCGTTGCTTCATGATATAAACATAAGATCTACCATTCATTCATTCAGACGCCCAGGTGCCAAGACTTTCTTGAACCAGCAACTTGAGATGAGCAAGTAGGGTGAAGACTGAATTTTATTCCATAATCATCAATGAACAAAGTCGAGGGTATATAGACTATGATTAAATAGATACGAGTACGATAATAAGGCCAATGCTAATAGTATTCCTATGTTCCCGCCAAGGTTAGAATTATTAGTAGTACAATATGTACAGGTCGTGAGTCGTGACGACAAAGGCTCAGACACATTGTCCGACGCCTTTGACCATCTCTCTTTCAGATCGGAGATGGGAAATGACAAGTTCTGTGTCCCCGTGGAGCAGTCCTCCGTCGTCCAGACCACCAACCCAGACCGACGCTTCAATTGTGAAAGCTCTTGTATTGCCATGCCGAAGAACCCACGACGGTATAGGTATCATGAATTTGAAGAACCATCCACGCATCGAGATGAAATCGTCATCATCTTCGCTGTGTGTGTCGACGGAATCATCCGGGAGTCGACCAAAGTTGGTGATCAAACTCTCCCTGAACAACATCTTGTTGCCTGGAAACGTTTTGTTCCATCTCTTGTTAACGATGATGCCCCGACTGAGGTCGGCGGGAACGATAGCTGGATCAGCGTATTCAGTGGAAGAAGTTCCAGTGTAGGAGACTGAATATTCAGGGGGGTAGTATTCGCTCAGGGGCCGATAGTCGAACGTGTTGCATTTGATGTCGATGTATCGTAAATCAGGTTCTGACGGTAGCTCTCTCCATTGGCGAGCATTTTTCACCGTTAGATGCAGCCGAGCAGGAACGGCGATATAGATGCTACAATCGTATCAGCATCATGTCCTACTAGGCCTATGAAACAAGAACACTTACTCATCAGGTAAATCCCATACGTCGAAGAAAGGCTGTTTCTTGTGAAAGCAGACGGAGATATCAAGATCTGACATCCCGGGATGCACTTTATCCCATTTGTCTTTCCATGCCGCGACTGGTGATGAAGCTCTATCATCATAAGTACTACCTTCGTCGTCGGAGAGCATGTAATGGGTAGAGGAAGGTTGCCATTCTTGTAAATGTTTGGGAAGAGGTTCGAAGCCAGTAGAGAGATACTGATGCGGTACTACTGCGGGAGAGGTAGGACGGGACGACGGCTTCTTGATAGATGAAACACGGGAGCGGACAAGACTGGAGATGATAGGAGGAGGAGGAGCATGGCGAACCGATGTCACTGCAACTGATGGAGCAGTCTTGCCAGGGTTCAACTTGGGAGGAGTGATTCTGCGCTCGTCTTTCTTCTTTGAAAGGCCAGAGTCAATTTCGGTCCCCATAGAGGAGGAAGGTTCGGGGATGTCAGAAGATGTCGGGAAAGCGACAGCTGAAATTTCCAGCACCCGTACTGTATCAGTAGAGCATGGAGATAATTTACGCTGTTGAGTTCGCCGACTATCTTCTAGTGAATTCTGATCATATCTGCTAAGAGATGGCTCACTTGCGCGAGCGCGTTTCTTGGAAGAAGTAATTTTCTTCTTCCCAGAGCTGATACGGATTGTATCAACAGAGGAGGTGGAAGTCGTACGAGCCCGCTTGGAGCCAACAAGCTCGCCAGTGTTCAACAATGGCGATGCTTCACTCGTGTTCACTGTCCTAGAGTTAGCAAGGAGGGTTGTCTTTGTCTGCAGCTTGGCAGAAGAAGGTTGGAAACTTGAAGGAGGACATGGAACACAAGGGGACGACATGATTCTAGCAGAGATAGAAGGGGGATCAAGAGCCAGCACACAGGAATGGCTTTGCTCGATGGGATGTTATATGATAGAGTCACAAGGAGGGACTAATTCGGTGTGAATTCGAGAACAATGAAAGGATTAGCCGAGTGAATTATTGAAACAGTTTGGTCGACGATTTCATAGAGCTCTAAAAAGTATTCAATCAACACGTTCAAAAAGATAATTTGCGAAAACTTACATGCAAACAGCAACGATAAGGTATAAAGTAGGCAAGGTGATGAAAAAGTGAGAAAGTGAGATGATGAAATTTGGAAAAGGCCCAGTCCGAATCTGTGTATGTATCTACGCGGAAATTACGGCATCAGATAAGATAAATTTTTTTCTCTCTCTTGCCTCTCATTCACAAAACTCGATGCAGGCTGATGAGTTACACGATCCATTGACATTCAATATACGTCGGCAGACTCAGATTTTACTCTCAAAAGTACCATCCATAGCAATTTCTAATTCTACCTCCACAAGCCAATTACTCGACGATTTATCTTCTGCATTCGCGACCCCTGCATATACTACCTGCATTGCAACATTATTCAGGCCTATTTTGCTTGATCTATGCGCCAGATGGATAACAAATACACGAAGCCTTGAAAATGAACTTATATCATTGTGTATGCTTATTGAAGTTCATGAGGAACTATTTCCGTATGTCTACGACCCTTGACCAAAATGCTCTTCCCTAACCAACTTTTAGTATCCTCTATCGTATACTACAAAATCCCTCGCTTGCTCAAGGGCCCCTCCAGCTTCTTTCAGACATCTCGCATCCCGACGTAAAACGAGTACATCAAATTCTTTTAGCGTACTATCGCATTCTCCAAGCTAATCGTGAACTCCCGTATCAATTCTACTGGCCGCTGACGCCCCTACGTGATATAATATCAGACAATCGCTCAGATGCTGCGTCTCGACTTTTGGCCATCAGATGTTATGCTCTCCAAAGTGAAATGGGAGAGACAGAGCGAATGAAGTGGGAGGAAGCGACGCTAGGCGAACTGTACACTTTAGACTGTCCACTTGGCTACGGCGACGCCTTGGATGGCTCTCAGGTGACAATAGACGGCTGGCTTATGCCAATTCTAGAGTTAGAACGCGTCCGGTCAGCTAGAAACGCCATTGTGACCGAGTCGCAAGATTTCTATTCCTCTGATATCGGAAACGCGCAGCCGATAAATCCTTCTGAGTTATGGTAAGTTTTCTTTTCTTTAAGTCTCGGAGTGCATGTCATCCTCACTTTCTCAAACTTAGTCCACTCGTCGTGAACTTGCACGGGATTCTAATGTTACGGTCTTCTCTACCAGAGAACATACCATCTTCCCTCATCCATACGCCGACAGCAGTAAAAGCCCTACAATCCCTTGCTCTACATCTCACAACCCGTCTACCAGTACTCATCACATCTCCATCATCTGGGAAAACCCTGCTTCTCTCTCATCTCGCAGAAATCCTCTTTCCTGATGTCCGAAACCAATTAGTCTTTATCCATCTTGCAGATACTTCGCTCGATCCGCGCTCTCTTCTTGGCTCACATGTTTCGTCACGGACTCAACCTGGAAGTTTCGAATGGAAGGAAGGAATACTGGTTCAAGCAATGCGGGAAGGAAAATGGGTGGTATTTAAGGACATCGACCGAGGAAGCAATGAGGTCCTGGCTTTGATCAAGCCTTTGATTGAGACCCTTGGGTTGGACAAATGGGTTGGAGGCCGTGCATCATTAGAAGTTGTGGGTCGGGGCAAAGTAGTGGCTGCATCCACATTCGCAATCTTTGCAACGCGATCGGCTCTACCTTCCCGAAATGGTACATTCCCCGCACCCACATTCTACGGAGCCCATAAACTGCACGAGGTCGTCATCTCATCTCCTTCGACAGAGGAATTGACCTTGATTGTCAGCTCGCGTTTCCCCCGTTTAACAAGCCAAGCTACCACTGGCTTGATTAACCTCTGGGAAGCAGTCAAGGATCTCGGGACTATTGCTTCAACCAGAGATGTCGGTCTAAGGGAGTTGGAGAAGTTTTGTGTGCGTGTAGAGCAGCTGATATCATCTCATCCTGTTAGCTCTTTTGAGTCGGACAAGAAGCTTTCGCTCTCTTCCATCTTTCCCAGCACTTCCCTTCGTGAAGAGATATTTCTTGCAGCCAGAGACGTGTTTTTTGGATCTGGCACAATGACTGCTTCCGCTAGAAATCACATTGAATCGATTGCTCGTATCATTGGCACACAGCTATCATTGGAACCAGAACGTCAAGAGTGGCTCCTTTCGCGATCGGTGCCCGACTTTGACGTGGAGAAGGACAAAGATGGCCATTCTACGGCTCTTCGCGTTGGTCGCACTCGACTGTTAGCGAAGACCACGAAGCGCGAAATTGCCTCTTCTACCCCTCGTCCGTTCGCAATGCACCGGCCGGCCATTATTTTAATGTCACGTATCGCAAATGCCATCGCACTCAACGAACCCGTGCTTCTTACTGGAGAGACAGGAACCGGCAAGACTAGCGTCATCACTCATCTAGCCCACATCTTGCATCAACCTCTCATTTCACTCAATTTGTCAAACCAGACAGAGTCCTCAGACTTAATTGGAGGGTTTCGACCCCTAGATGCACGAGTGCCAGCTTTATCCTTGCAATCAAGATTTCTGGATCTATTTGGAGAAACCTTCAGCCGGAGAAAAAATGAAAAGTTCGAGGCGGACGTTCGAAAATCTGTTGCTCAGGGAAAATGGAAAAGAGCTGTGGGTCTTTGGAAGGAAAGTGTGAAATTGGCGAAGGACAGGATAATGAAGAAGCAGAGTAATGAGCCAGGGCAAGATTCTCGTTTGTCTAACAGCCTCCTTTGACTAACCTTTAACTAATATGCAGCGCGGAACTTGATTCACAAATTCCCAGAAAACGGCGGAAGGTAGATTCCTCTTCGTTAGATGCATCAAAAGGCAAATGGTCCGCCTTCGAACGTGATGTTGAAGAATTTAGCGTCCAGTATGTGAGCGGCAAGGGAAGACTCGCTTTCGGTTTTGTTGAGGGTCCGTTAGTGCAAGCCTTGCACGAGGGCAACTGGTCTGTATAACAATCAATTTATATTTGTCCGAGTGTATACTAACTTTTCCTTTTCCGTAGGATTCTTCTCGATGAGATCAATTTGGCCAGCGCAGAGACGCTAGAGTGTATCGCTGGTATCCTTCGGAACCCAACTGCTTCCATTACTCTCACCGAACAGGGATCATTGGAGCCTGTTCCTCGCCATCCGAACTTCCGCCTCTTTGCATGTATGAATCCCGCTACTGATATTGGCAAGAAAGATCTCCCGCCAAATATTCGCTCCCGTTTCACGGAAATTGACGTATCACCTCCTGATGCGGATCGCGAAACACTACTCAGTATTGTTGCTCAATACATTGGTCCCAGCGCTGTCAGCGACAAAGCAGTCATCATGGACGTTTCCGAGTTTTACCTCGCGGTCAAAGACTTGGGTCAAACTCGTCAAATTGCGGATGGTGCAAATCATCGGCCTCATTTTAGTATGCGCACCCTTGCTCGTGCATTGACGTTTGCTTCTGACATCGCAAACACCTACGGACTTCGGAGAGCCTTGTGGGAAGGGTGTCTTATGGCATTCACTATGGTACTAGATACAGCAAGTGCTGGGAAGGTTATTGCCCTTGCCCAAAAATATCTGCTAGCTGGTGTGAAAAACATACGTTCAGCATTAGCCAAGGAACCGTCTTTGCCTGGCGCGCAGGACGACTTCGTCAAGTTGGGTCCTTTTTATTTAGAACGAGGACCCTTGCCTCCGGATTCCGCCGACGACTACATCTTGACCCCGTCAGTAGAGAACAAGCTGATTGACCTTGCCCGAATCATTCTCACTCGACGTTTCCCTGTCCTCATCGAGGGACCTACTTCCAGCGGGAAAACCAGCTCAATCGAATACCTCGCTAAGAGAACAGGCCATCGATTCATTCGTATCAACAATCATGAGCACACTGATATCCAAGAATACATCGGCTCGTATGTTCCGCATCCAGTCACCGGGAAACTGGTATTTACCGATGGGTTGCTCGTTCGTGCATTGCGAAATGGTGACTGGATTGTCCTGGATGAGCTCAATCTTGCCCCAACGGATGTCCTCGAAGCTCTGAATCGACTGCTTGACGACAACAGGGAGCTGATCATACCGGAGACTGGTGAAATTGTCAGACCCCACCCTCATTTTGTACTTTTTGCTACGCAGAATCCATCAGGCCTATACGCAGGGAGGAAAGTTTTGTCTCGTGCGTTCCGCAACCGATTTCTGGAAGTTCACTTTGAGGATGTTCCCGAAGCTGAGTTGGAGGTTATTCTTTGCCAAAGATGTATGATTGCGCCTTCATACGGGAAGAAAATCGTTTCAGTCTTCCGCGAACTACAGAAACGACGGCAGTCTGACCGCGTTTTCGAAAGCAAACAGGGATTCGCCACGCTTCGAGACCTATTCCGCTGGGCCGGCAGAGATGCTGTTGGCTATCAAGAACTAGCCGAAAACGGCTACATGCTCCTAGCAGAGCGTACGCGCAGAGATGAAGACAGGGTCGTCGTTAAAGAGGTTATTGAATCCGTAATGGGTGTTAGGATCGACGAACGGACGTTGTACGATTTCCAGAGTCGCGAAAAGGAGTTGGTTGAGTTTCTTGGTTGCGACCCTACAGACTCATCTCTCGTCTGGACGAAAGCTATGCAGAGGCTTTTTGGTCTCGTCGCGCGCGCTCTTCGTTTCAACGAGCCGGTACTTCTTGTCGGCGAGACTGGGTCAGGAAAGACTTCAGTTTGCCAGGTATATGCAGACATCACATCCAGAAGGCTTCATGGCGTTAATTGTCATCAAAACACAGAGACTGCAGATCTTATAGGGGGCTTACGTCCAGTACGAAATCGCTCTTCATTGGAGCTTGAGGCTTTGCAAAAAGTAGCTGTTTTATCATCGGAGCTGGGTATAGAATTGGACACTCGAGATATCGGAACATTGGAAACACAATTGGATGTACTTCTCAAATCTACTACTTTACCCTCCGTTACTCGCAACGTTCTTGAAGAGCTCCGAAGCAAAATCATCAAATCCAAAGCAATCTTTGAGTGGCACGACGGGCCCTTGATTGAAGCCATGAATCATGGGGATGTCTTCTTGTTGGACGAGATCTCACTTGCTGATGATTCCGTCCTGGAACGCCTCAATAGTGTTCTTGAGCCATCACGCACTGTTGTACTAGCAGAAAAGGCCAATAATGACCATGATCATCCATTTATCGTTGCACAGGATTCCTTCAAGCTTGTGGCCACGATGAATCCCGGTGGTGATTATGGAAAGAAGGAATTATCTCCTGCTCTTAGAAATCGTTTCACCGAAATATGGGTTCCTTCCATCGATGATCGTCATGATCTACACATGATCATAAACTGTAGCTGGAAACATGAATGTTTGCAACGGTATACTACTGCAGTTCTCGATTTTGTGAGTTGGCTTACTCGAGAAGCCGGAGATACTTCTTTACTGAATCTGAGGGATATTTTGGTGCGCTCTTTGACTCATTAGTGAATGTTACCATTTCTGAATCTTGTGTTGTAGGCATGGGTATCATTTTCCAATGTCATGTGCGAAAGAGACTCGCTCAACAGAATGCCTACAGAGGAAATCTTTGTAAGTAGAATTCACTCATGATGGAGGTATGCATTGACCGACTATATTCCCTCTAGCACCACGCTGCCCATATGACTTACCTGGATGGTCTTGGATCAATTCCGTCGTTGTCCTCTTTGTCAGAAATGACTCTCAAACAGATTAAGTTAGCTGCTGTTGCCCGTCTGAATGAAATTGTCCCTTGTCCCAGCTCCGAACCATTCACACCTATATATGATCCATCTATCTCATATCGACTAGGCTCATTTGTTATTCCGAGAGATTCCAAGACAGCGCAACGACAGACGTTCAACTTCCAGGCGCCTACCAGCCAAGCGAATGCTATGCGTGTAGTTCGAGCTTGTCAACTTGCCAAACCAATCTTACTGGAAGGTAGCCCCGGAGTTGGAAAAACGAGTTTGATCACTGCGTTAGCACAAGTCTCCGGTCACGAACTCTGTCGCATCAATTTGTCCGACCAAACTGACTTGATGGATCTGTTCGGATCGGATTTGCCTGTTGATGGTGGCAAGGTCGGAGAGTTTGCTTGGAAAGATGGCGAATTTTTGAGGGCTTTGCAGGAGGGGCGCTGGGTCCTGCTAGATGAAATGAATCTCGCTCCTCAGGCCGTCCTTGAAGGGCTCAATGCTGTCCTAGACCACCGAGGCTCCGTTTATATTCCTGAGCTCGGTAGAACGTTTAACAAGCATCCTGCTTTTCGAATCTTTGCAGCCCAGAATCCTCTTAGTCAAGGAGGCGGGCGGAAGGGTCTACCCAAGTCCTTCGTGAACAGATTTACCAAAGTTCACATTGATCACCTATTGCCTGTGGATCTGCGTTTGGTTTGCCAGCATTTGCATCCCGAAATCGACGTCTCAACGCTTGAAGCTATGATTCTTTTCAATAGCTCTTTACATGATATGGTTTCTGTGAACCGTGCTCTAGGAAAAGAGGGAGCACCCTGGGAATTCAATCTTCGGGATGTTCTTCGTTGGATTGATCTCCTCAAACTCCCATCGGAATCGCACCTACATCCAGCAGACCATGTTCGGACTATTTATCTACATCGGTTCCGTACCTCGAACGACCGTCTCTTGGCGGAAGCCTTGTTCAAGCGCACCTTCAACTATGCTTCTAATTGTTCTCGCAACCCTGTATGGACAGTTTCCAGTTCCACAATCAACGTTGGTCAATTTCGCAGCAACCGTCAAAACCGCTCCATATCTGCACGTCCTAGACGCCTACTCAAGTCACAACTTACAGCTCTGGAAGCCATAGGCTGCTCCATCTCACATTCGACACTCGCCATTGTTACTGGCACCCGGAGTACCGGAAAGACAGCTGTGATAAAGATGTTAGCACATCTAACAGGCAACGTACTGGAGGAAGTGCACATCAATAGTACTACCGATGCGACAGATCTATTGGGTGGGTTCGAGCAGGTGAACCTGCGAACGCGCTTCAGAGAAGTCGCTCTCTCTGTCATTACCGTCATCGAACAACAGTTACGAGATCAGGCAGATCCGGGCATCGATATCGGATCATATCTTTCATTGCGAAGGGCGATCGGAGAGACAACTCTGGAGGAACCTGAAGCTATGTTGGAAATCATGTTGAGGTTGTCCAAGAGGTCAGGGAGTGCTGGTATCTTTTCTCAGCTGTTAATGGCACAAACCCGAATGAAGGAAATTTTGGTGTCTGCGCAAAACAGCAGCGCTGGGCGCTTTGAATGGATTGATGGGCCTCTTGTACGAGCACTCAAAGAAGGCCACTGGCTTCTGCTAGATGGCGCTAACCTTTGCAACCCGTCTGTTCTTGATCGGCTTAATTCCCTGTGTGAGACCGATGGCTTTTTGACCTTGAGCGAGAAGGGCTTCATCGAGGGTCAGATACAGATGTTGAAGCCGCATCCTAGTTTTCGGCTGTTCATGACGGTGGATCCTCAATACGGAGAGTTATCCAGAGCGATGCGAAACCGCGGGGTCGAGATAGCTTTGATTTCATCTCCTTCAATGGATGAACAAAACCTTCTTCATGACCATTACAGACTCCCCACACTTACTCACTCCATTTCCTTGCCGACTTTTACTGCTCTACGTCTCGGTGTGCGTGAAATTGGAGGCCAATTTTCAAAATCTAGAATGCCATCTGGCTTTACCCTCGATCAAGACTCTATCCTATGCCAATTGCTCGAAGTCGCCCCCAGTCTGTTGAATTCGTTTAGCGATACAAAATCTGTATTTCATTTTGCTTCGCGATGTATCTCGCCAGCCGCTGTTCCGCTCGTGCACCGTTTTCTTGATTTTCAACAAAGCAGCAACAACGATTCACGTCTTCAAAGATTTGATCTGTCATGCCAAAAAATATTCCCGTCTGCAGTTCATGCTCTTTCAGTTCTTCGAAATCAATATGGCACAAAGGAGAGACTAACCCATCCACATATGTTGGCAATGGTAGGTGAAATATGTTTTCCTGGAGAGACCCTGGCTGAAATCCCTTCCTTGTCAGCCCATAGATTTCTTCCTAGGAATCCAGCTCTCTGTTCCCGATCCCATTTTCAGTCATTTAACTGCATACAACATCCTCAGGCTAGTAGTCGGTCTTGCTTCAAACGAGCCATCGAAAACCCCAATCGATACAGGCTTCCTTTCTTCCAAAGATGAGCGTATGCAGCGAACACTGGTAGTCATCGACAAGTTGCTAAAAGAGACTTACGGTGCTGGTTCCCTGGCTTTGAGAATGTCCTATGATGATCTTGTACGTTTTCCGTAGAAATCTTCTGGGTTGAGCTCACATTGGCTAGGACACGCAGGTGTTGTCACCAGTGTGCGAAATTATAACCTATACGCACTATCTGAGTGAGATCGCTTCACGAAAGGTCCTCGATTACTCCGCCTTACGGCCTCTGGCTGAACAAATCATGATTGTTTCTGAAAAGCTTCCTCCAACCTTTGATCCCTTGAAAGGCCGTTCGATGGATTTGAAGGAAATCACAATGTTATCCCGTGGCTTTGGCATGAACCAGATCTGGACACTGCTCCGTGACGATAGCTTCGCATTGCCGGAAATTCAACAGCTTGAGGAGCTTGCTATGCAACTTGATGGTCCGCCTGGTAAGACTCAGTTACTCTTATACAGCCTATGTTTACATGATCTACAGACCTTCGGAAACAGGTACTGAACTTGATGGCCATGGCTTCCATCTCTCGTTCATCGCAGCATGAGATTGTACCTCGTGGAGTCACTGAAGCGTTGCAACAACGTGTGAGTCCATTCGTGTTCGCTTGATAGAGTACGTTGTGACTGACTAGCATTTCAGCGTGTTCGTACTCAAAAAGAAGTTCAACTAAATGACGATTTCGATGTCTTGAGAATCTCTCATATTCTAACAAGACTAACGATATTATCTATGAAATTAACCTTAAGCAAGGTACGGTCTTAACGCAATTTCGCTGTTGTATGATTGCTTTTCTTACCTAGCCTCTTAGACTGCTAAAACAGCACTTACCAATCTCATATCTCATACCTGTATCCAACCTTCTGCAAGGCTGGCACACCTGTGGACTTACCAGCGATCTTTATGGTTGGATAATCTTAATCTCCAGGATAACGAGGACGCGCTTGACAACCAGACGACTTTGTTATTTGCATCGTGGATGAATGATGTGTGGGGACTTGAAGTAAGCCAATCTAATCGTTCAAAGATAGGCTATCGTGTCTTATTCTTGCATTCAGAGTGATGGACCCGGTGTCTTGTTCAGACCAGCTCAGCTTCAATCTGTGCTAACTGTGTGGTAAGCTTGAACCCCTAGCAACACGTCGGTGATTTCTGATGCGGACTAGGGATTGGAACAAAACGCCCATGGCAAAGCTACACCAATATGAGAATAATCTGTACTCGTCAGCTCAACTTGCACTCCTAAATACGGAACAATTTTTGTCAAGGCCCGAACAACTTGCCGTCGTACTGAAGCGGTCTATTCTGAAGGTAAGAAAGTTCACGACTTAATTATTTACTTAAATATTTAGGCGTCGATTTTAATGGCTTTAGATTGCATCCTCCTTTGTCAATGCCGATGATCTTCCCAAGAGGGGACCGTTTCCTGTTGCGTTCGGGCAGGGAGCCGATTCGCCACTTTTGCTTCTGCCTGATCTTGATTTTGCCCTCAATCACTCTGTAGCGCTCAAGCGCGCGGTCGAAACTCATCTCCAGCCAGCATTCGCCTCTTCTGAGACACCGGTCGATACTGATCCCCAGTACGTGACTAGATTAGGATTATGCTGGATTGGTACAGGACAATTTCTCTTGGATCTCTTCATTCCAGATGCGCCAATAGACCCTGCTGCAGTTCAAAACCATGTGTTCGAGTTCTGGTCGCGATACGCAGCTTCGATTTCCGAAGAGCTCGTCCTTCATTCCGAATTCGAAAATTTGAAGACTGGAAACATGGAAAATGAGGTCACTTCATATCTTCAAACTTCGTTAGTTGCTGCACAGGAACATCTCGTCAATGGACCTCCTGCAATATCCCCTCGCGATGTGAACAGGTTACATATGTTTTGGTCAGAGGTATTGCAATTCCAAGAGCACGTCCTCAACCCGATAAAGCTTGACGCATTAATCTCTGATCTCAAAGTTGGCAACGATTCCGCTGATCTCAGGGAACAGGTCATTCAGAAAACCATTAATGGTTTTATTCAGCGCATGCAAACGGCTTATGCAGAATTCGACGACATTATATTCCCTATTCACTATGGTATTCTTCATCTGCAGACAGGCTTCAGGATCTTAAAGCAATGCTCCACTCCCCCTGGCGTCATCGATTCTACTGCAGCAGCACTTACCAAATTTCCAGCCATCCAATCTGCAGACGCTCTGATTTCACTGCAGAATGGAAGCCTTACGCCTGGATTGCGGGCATTTCAACATCTGGTAATAACGATGGCGGCGATTTCGTTGGAGACGAATGCTGGGATTGACTTGAAGTCTCACATATCGTTACTTAGAAACACGTACGAACAAGCTTTGCGTCTTTGGCACATCGATCGGAAGAAAGAGGAAGAACAGCAGAAGGCATCAGAATCTCTATATCGGCAAAATCACACTGACCATGCAATGGAAAGCGATGCTGAAGTTGAAGAGAAGGAATTTGCGCTACTTTTTCCAACGTTTGAATCTGTTTTATCAGATGATACATCCTCATCCGGGGGCGAATCGAACAGTTCTTCTCCAACGTACCAAATTTTGGAATCAGACATCAAACAATTTGTACATTTGCATAATGTCGTTTTCTCTGGAGAAGGATTCACCGTTGCCTCGTATCGCTCAGTCCAACTTGCCGCTCTTCCTGACCTCCTCGCATCGAGTGCCACGTTCACAGACACTTTGGATTACAATGCGCTGCCGCTGTGCATATCGCTCCTCACCGAACGAATAATGGAGACGCGTGAACCTTCCAACCCTCGAGCGTTCTACAGCTTCTACTCGGGAGCCAACATTCAGCAAACTCACAAAGCCATAAAAGTTGTGACGGAAACGAAGGAACGTCTAGAAACACTCATCGAGGAATGGCCAGATCAAATGGTACTTCGTCATCTCAAGGAACGCTGTGACGCCATCTTAGGGTTGGACTTGCGTAGCCCGGTCGCGAAACTCCTCTCGGCGCTCGAACAGCTATTGTTTCATACCGAAGACTGGGAAGTCTACGCCAACAGAGAGAATAGTCTACGCGATGTTCGCTCGAGCTTGACTGAACTCATCGTTGATTGGAGGCGTCTAGAATTGAGTTGTTGGCAGGCCTTATTGGAGAACGAGACGAAGACATTTGAAGACAATGTTTTACGCTGGTGGTTCCGTCTTTACGATGCTACCATTAGAGCACCTTTAGATGTACTTCGGCGAAGCTCAACCAGCAGTACTACAGAGATCTCTGCCTATCTGGATGATCTCATACCTCTGCTTGACGACTTCATTCGTGGATCACCTCTGGGTCAATATCACGTTCGACTACAATTGCTCAAATCTTTTGGGGACCTCTGCTTTCACCTGCAAAGCATCTATTCTGTCCAGGAATATGATATACTGGATCGCATACGACGTATCATCAACACTACTGTGAGCTATTTTATGACATTTTCCAACAGTGTTGCCACGGAACTTTCGAAAGGACGGGCAACTCTCGAAATGGAGATACGAAATCTGATTAAACTGGCCAGCTGGAAAGATGTGAATGTCCACGCACTGAAGCAGAGTGCTCAGCGAACACATCGTCAACTCTATAAGCTCATTCGAAAATATCGCGACTTACTTCGCCAACCGGTTACAGGATATCTTGAAATATTCTCCAGGACGTCCAAAGATGAAGATCCTGTTTATGATAATTGCCTATTTGATGTGATCTCGGCCCCCAACCCAACCTTCATCGTCGCAGCTTTCGATAGCTCTGCACCGTCATACCTCATACATCTAGGTCGTACGTATCACCGATTCGAGCAGCTTATCACAAAGGATATTGCACCATGGATGAAGTCGAAGTCGGCTGATGATGTGGAGGCCCTCGCTGTCGACATAATTGTTACCTCGAAAGAGTTATCCTCAATATCCCTTTCATCATCTCTCTCTGCAGAACGTCGGGAGAAGCAACAGAAGGCTCTTCAAACTCGAAAGCGAAAAGCATGGAGTGACTTGTTGAAGGAACTGAAAAGGGCTGGTTTTGCTGCTCATGTCAAACCAGATGTTCTACTACAGAACCAAAGCACTCGCTGGATTCGCGAACAACCGTCGCTGAACGGAGCATCTGAATTCGACTTTGGAAAGAGCGAAATGTACTGGAATCGCCTCAACGGTCTGTTCCCTTTATTGAGAGCAAACATCCCTTCGCATCACACAGATCTATCCACTCGAGAACTTCAACGAGGTGTCACATTCCTAGAATCGGGTTTTTCTATGGCTACTGAATCAAAGGCTAGGTAAGTTCAACACTTTTCAAAAATGCCATTATGTTCAAAGTTCTCCACAGGTTATCCAGCTCCTACAATAGTTATAACCAGCTTCAACGTCATCTCCGTCGTATACGGAGTCTAGCCTCTTCCGATGGTACCATTTACTCAGCGAGTGAAACCTCGAAAAAGATCACAGCTGTATTTTCCGTTCTATGTAGGCTGGAGTCCGCATTGCACGAGTTGCAAAATGCTTTCCAGTCTCTTCCTCAATTAGATGCTCCAATCGCAGGATCTGTTACAGAAAGGATTCAGAACATGACATCTTCTTGCATTGATGTGCGAAATAGATTCAAAGGATTGCTGGACAATGTGCAACTAACCTCATTCCCCATCTTACTTAAAGGTAAGATTTCAACTCTCCACCGAAATTGTGCTTTTGCTAATCCTCACACTTAGAGGAATACATTCTGATTGTAGAGACTTCGGATTTCCTTCGAGCAGCCATTCAGACCATGGATCTGTGTATCGAAGAGGAAAATCGGCTACGACCTTATCTTTCTCCTGTTCTTGATTGGTTGCGACCTCTCGATTTGAACCACTCATCCTTTGCAAGAATCGAGCCCAACCCAACGATAGCTTGCAATGGCAACGACATAATCAATATCTGCTTGGCCACGGCTGAAGTTTTACTTGCGAAGTCTAATGTTTCTCCCTCATCAGAGGGAGAGGACAGTCGCGATCGGGATAACTATATCCGCGAAGACTACCAGGGTGTCCGTGATATTACCTCAGTCTTGAAGATCGACCAAGTCATTGAACTTCTGAATAACTCACTGAAGGGGTTCACAGCTGGATGTGTCCTTGACGTAGATCGATATCTCCCCTTCTTGGAACTCTACACCAATCTTCTCCATATGCAACTTACTTCCCATGGCTACTGGACAAGATCCCTTCTCAAGCTCAATTTCGTCCTATGCTCTGTTTTCAATACCATCTGTAAGCAAGGATTCTGCAGACCTCCTGAACCCGATGAGGAGGGAAACACTTCTGGAGAGGGGGTAGCGGAAATGAACGATGGTGTTGGGATGGGGGAAGGCTCTGGGGCAAACAATGTCAGCAAAGAGATTGAGGAGGAAAGTCAAGTTGAAGGTCTGCAAGGAGAACAGGATGCGAATGAGGCTCGCGACGATCAGGATGAAGATGCAATTGAGATGAGTCAGGATTTCGATGGCGACATGGAAGACGTGCCAGATAATGGATCACAGGATGAAGGAGAAGAGTCAGACAGCGAGAGTAACCCAGATCCAGAAGAACAAGTCCATGACTTGGACGCTTCTGATCCCGCAGCAGTCGACGAAAAGTTTTGGGGAAACGAGAAAGGGCCAGAGGAAGGCGACGACGACAAAGTAAACAAAGACAACTCGACTCAGCAGGGTGGTGAGTCAGAGGTCGTCGCGAAAGAAGGCGGAAATAAAACAGACGCTAAAGAGGACAACAAGGACGACGACTCTGCGGAACCCAATGACAAAGCCGCCGAGCTTCCTCTTGACGCCGAGCAAGAAGATGAGGAGGACACGGCCGAAGCTGGAGAAGATTCCACCCATCCTGATGTAAATGGTGCTCCAATGGATGAACATGTTCCGGAAGCAGATGCACTCGAGCTGCCTGAAGATATGAACCTGGGCACAGAAAACGTGGCGGACGAGATGGACGTTGATAAAATGGACGTTGAGGAAGAAAATGAAGAAAGACCCGCGGATGAACTTTCCTTACAGGACGGGGAAGATCAACAAGGGCACGATGACGCGCTTCCTCCAACTCCTGAACAGGATGAACAGGATGAACCCCAAGGAGCTGAAGGCAAAGATATGAGTGAAGCAGAACCTCTTGGTCAAACTGAACAAAAGGAAGATGAAGAGACCGCTGGTGAGGACAGCGCTATCGCTCGGCCTGATATCGGGGAAGGAGAAGGAGAAGTCAATGGCGACCATTCGAACTTCGAAGATAGTCAGCCTCAGTCTCACTTCGACTCGGGCACATCAATGGGAATGGCAGGGAAAGCAGCAGCGGCAGCGGAGAAGTCTCAGAACGGGTACGTGTGTCATCCCAAGTTGTTCTTAGTTGCTAATTTTTGGGTCAAGCTTGGATATCACCCAGCCCCCGGAAGCTCGCGAAACGGACGAAGATGTTTCCATGGAGCCCGATTCCGCTCCGGGAGCTGCTCCTGTAGGCTCCGAGCAGGGCCAACAACCTTCTCGTCAAAATGATCAACTTTCAGTGAATCCCCTTCGGAGTCTGGCCGACGCATTGCAGGAGGTCCAACGGCGTTTCGACGAAATCCTCGATAACGGGGGGCAGGATGTACCCAAGGACCAAGTTGGATCATCGGAGCAACCTTTAGCTGTAGAGTATCTTCGCCCTGAAGACACCGACCATGACATGCAGACTCTCGGTCCCGCCCAAGAAGAGCAGGTTGCTAAGCTACAGGAATTAACCATTGTCGATGACGAGATAGACTCCAACAGTAATCTACCTCCCCTTTCAGACATCGTACCCCCAGCATCCGAAATCCAGGAACGTCAGCGACTTCCTCTCAAGCAACCCGAATCGGCATCAGAAGATAATATCCCACGAGATAGCGAAATGGAAGGTGCAATCGCTCAAAATAACCGCCAAAGCTTGTTCGAGGATCGTGCATTAACCGCCGATCGTCACAGTCCTATTGCTGATGTTGACATGGAGGACACCGAAGGCCCCGATGTTGAGCTTGAACTACGTTCTTGGCAAGCTGCAGGCCTTCCAGACGATAGAGCCGACCATATCTGGCGTCTTTACGAATCCCTCACCCACGAACTCGCGTACGCATTGTGCGAACAACTCCGACTAATTCTTGAGCCTACCCTTGCCACTCGACTGAAAGGCGACTACCGCACCGGGAAGCGACTGAACATGAAGAAGATCATTCCCTACATTGCCAGTGACTACACCAAAGATAAAATCTGGCTCCGAAGGACGCGACCGAGCCAGCGCGAATACCAAATCTTGATCGCGCTGGACGACTCGCGCTCTATGGCAGAGTCACATTCCATCCACCTTGCGTACCAAACTCTGGCACTAGTCTCAAAGGCACTCACGCGTTTAGAAGCCGGGGACATTGGGATTGCCAAGTTTGGTCAGGACGTGCAGATGTTGCATGGCTTCGACGGGACTTCATTCAGCGATCAAGCAGGCATAGAAGTCATTAAATCTTTCCATTTCGACCAGAAAGCCACTAACGTACTTTCACTTGTTGACACGAGCTTGCGGGTATTGGAACTCGCTCGGGAACGACGGTCGGTGGGCTCGAGCACTGCAGCGGACCTGTGGCAGCTCGAGATTATCATTTCTGATGGAATGTGCCAGGATCACGACAAGCTTCGGGCAGTACTTCGAAAGGCAGAAGAGCAGCGGGTTATGATTGTGTTCATCATCCTCGACTCACTTCATACAAAACCAGGATCGTTAGCCCAAGGGTCTATCTTGTTGATGGAGAAGGCAGAGTTCAAGAACATCGATGGGAAAATGGAACTTCAACTTCAGAGGTATCTGGACTCCTTTCCCTTCGAATACTACGTCGTGTTGCGGGACGTGGAGGCCTTACCACAAGTGTTATCGGCGACATTGAAACAATTTTTTGAGCGTATTTCAGAGGAGTAATGATATCAATACTAGTTCATTTATAATGCATTTCTTGTATACCAAATCCAATTCTGCAAAGGACCCGCAAACCGTTCGATTGGAATGAAGTCCATCGTCAAATCAAATACATAGCACACCATACACATTGACCATAGTAGTAGTACCGAAAGCATGAGAAAGAGCACCCGAATAGAATCCACAGCAAGCAGACTAGATAGCTGAAATCGAGAAATGGATGCGAAGAATAAAGAAGATCGTGTGTCACCCACAAGAAACTGGACATATTTAGGAGAGGAGAGATATAAAAAAATGCGGATTTGAGAGCGATAAAGCCTGGGAAGCGGGAATCAGTTAATTCCGTCGGAACAAAGCAAAGTTGACTGTTTACTTTTTCTTTTAAGCTCAACGAGTCCGAGGTAAGGCCTTAGTCGCGTCCTCTAGGCGGGCCTCTTGGTCTGTCTCCCCGGTCGTAGTCACGATACCGGTCCCGATCTCCTCTATCTCCACCTTTGTCCCTAGGTCTATCGAAATCTCTGTCCCTCCGAGAATCATCATAGCGTCCAGCGCGATCTCCTCTGTCGCGCCTATCATAATCACGGTCCCTGTCTCGCGAGTATCTCGAGTCGTACGGCCTAGGGTCATAGGGACGGTCACCTGCTTAACCAAGATGTGATTCAAAGAACGATTAGTTCAAAGTATGTAGACATACGAGGTCGACGTTTTGGGGGACCGAAGTATTTTCCAGGTGTCGGAGTACGAGCTCTACCTCGCCTAGCCTGGAAGCTGGTCAGAACAGCGCAACATGAGAATTTGTGTGAACATGCCTTCGCAACTGTCATAGCTTTCCCATACAACTCGGTGTTGTTGAGTGCGGTAACGGCAGCATCAGCTTCTTCCGGTGTTTCCATTGTGACGAAGCCAAAGCCTTAAAAAATCATTGGAAATAAGATTCTCCAAAAGTAGAATTCAATTTACCCCTCGACTCGCGTGTATGTGGATCATAAACGACCTGAGCTTTGGTGATCTTACAGAAAAAAAATTTCAGCAAGAACTGACAAGAAAATTTTGTAATTGAATGAATCGTACCCGCCCAACTTTAGCAAATGTGGCCTCGAGTTCACGGTCATCGACTTCGGTGGACAATCCAGATATATGAAGATTATTGCCTGGATTGTTATCCTGACCACCATCTCGACGTCTGCGAGAGTCAATGAGATCAATGATTTTCGAGTTGAGTGATCAACTAACCCTCTGTCCCTATCTCTGTCTCTGTCTCTGTCCCGGTCTCTGTCTCTATCCCTGTTGTCTCCTCCGGGACTTCGACTTCGGCTGGACCTACGAGGCCCATTGTAAGGACCTCCATACCTGCCGGATTCCTCCACACCGTTCATATCGCCTCCAGCAGGCGGAGGCGCTGCGTCTTGTGGTTGCCATGCTGAGAACGACGTAATGTAAGAAGGCAAAAAAAGACGTAGGCGACGGAAGACGAGCAGGGGCGGTTAGACGTCATACAGTGTGTTATTGTGCAGACGGACGACGTATGAAAGGTATTATTGAAAGTTAGGTTTAGCAGAGAGAGCTTTTAGCGGCATGTAGTCGAAGGTTGAATAGCCCGTTAAAAAAGGTCGAAAACAAAGAGGGTTGACCCATAGACAGCCGAATACAAGGGAAAACGAACTGGAGCCCTCGAAACGAAAGCGGGGTGTACTTTGTTTTCAGCCTTGAGCCGAAAAGTACTGGGGCAAGGCGAATCATGGCGAAAAGTAGACGTAGCCCATCGTCGACGGCAGTGATGAGCACGTACCGTTATCCATACCGATTTTTTGAAATTTTCGGCTGTGGTGGTGGTTACTGTCAAAGGTTCGAAGACTGACGGTTGTTGATGTGTTGATTTGCTAAACACATGACTCTTCGCCAATAATAAGCGTGCATCTTTTGGAAAAACAAGCTGCAGTCTGCTACAGCCTTGCCCTTACTTGTTTTTGTTGGACATGTGTCTGATTATCTGGCATAGAAAGACACCAAACTATCTGAAAGCTGGTTTGGTGGTCTCTCAGTTATGAAAATTTGTTTGAGCATCCTGAGCTGCAGCCTAATCCTCTTCAGCGCCATGTAGTCCTTGAATGATCTTGATTATCTACATAGCTTACTCCAAAATCCTATATTTTTTTCACCCAACTTTACGGCGTGATGGTTCCTCCTTGTCTATGCGTGCGGCTGCTAGACCTATGGCTGACTTGGCTCTGGGCGACATCGAGGAGCGAATAGTTAAATATGGCAAGTTCCTCCCTGATCGCTCGAAATATGGTGTAAATAAGAACTTATGAAGCTCATACAGCAGAGAACCACCTTTTACCTCGAACATGGTTTGTACTTCAGTCGCCAGCTCGCAACTCCCCATAAGGAACCTGAACGATGGACGTTGTATATCTCATCCAGGGCTTCAGAGCTCAGATGAAGGAAGGAACTCATTACACTATCAGGAATTCGCCCCTATAGAGGAAGATCGAGTTTTCACTGCAAGATTTTTCATTTTGGCCGTCAGCATCAGATGAAAATTGTGATGCGCTTTTTGTGCAACATTCCCTTCACTCCGAAAGGAGTTATAATGCCTTCCATTCATAAACAACCTGGAATCGCTACGAGGTATAGTAACATGTCCTGCAGAAAAGAAAAAAAAACCGGTACGGAGGAAGCCAAGCCAAAGAGTGCTAGTAAAGGTGCCTCCATGGTTCAAGGAGCTGCATGCCTAGATGAATCATCTTTGTCTGTACCTTTTCTTCTTCTTCCTCCTCCATCGTCTGGGAATGGTGTTCAAGTCAGTGTAAAGAAAGAGACTGTCGCAGAGAAAGGAGAGGAACAGGTAGTGTCGAGGATCAAAGGTAATGAGCTTTGTTTATATACTACGTAGGTGCAGAAGTAATGATCCTAGCCTGTGAGTACCTTTTTTCCTTTCGATTCCTTTGAATCTCAGTATCTGCCCTTTGTACATGTTACCCTCATTTTGATTCAACGTGTACACTGCAGATGCAGAGACTTGGGAACACTATGTGATAAGCAATGCTGAGCTAGTTGTCAGGACCATTCGGCCTCTGCAGAACCCATACGGGTGGAAGGATTAGTCCCTATCTGAAAAGAATGTCCATGGAGAGGTGCGACAGAGAACTCGGAACAAAATCGAGGGAGCAAATCAATGAGACAAACAAGAAGTTAAATAACATTGTACTGTTACACATTTCCAAGAAAAGAAAATGAAGGTCATAAATCGTAAGAAAAAGTATTGGGTAAGAGTACGACTCGTACAAGGGAAATTGGCGTTTATCAATGGTGTGCACCATCAGCATCGAAAACCATATGATGCCCGCTGTTAATAGTAATTTGATCTCCTGTTTCCGTGGGTACGTATGCTTCCTGCGGTAGCCCGGTCTCATCTAATCCCTCCGCCGCTTCAATAATCTCGTACAGCCTGGAAGCCACCTCGGGCGGAGGCACTCTGCCTCCAAGGATATCTCGTGCCGGGACAGGAGATCCATAGAAATCGCGATTTGCATCCTTTCGTTCAATGAGAACGGTGCCTTCCAAGGAAAGACCAGCAAAGAGACCTTGTGGCCGATTTAGCATTAGACCCAGCAGGATATAAGCCCACGATACTGTGGCAAGGACGCACCTTTGCTCTTGGAGTACGAGAACATTGGGGCCGGATGGGCTAATGACGCTTGTACACTTCCTCCAGTCCCAATTGGTCCCGCAGAAGCCGATATGTTTCCTCCAATAGTGACATTTCCTCCAAGTGAAAAGGCTCTTACAGCGTCTTCACTATTCAAAACGATCACGAAGTCTGTGATATCAGCGCCAATCTGTAGACCCCAACCTAGTCCACCCGTGGCTATGCATGATGGTGCAGACCAGGATCCGTCAGGAAGTCGGGCAATGACTAAACCTGAACCAGCCTTTCCGGAGAAGACAAAGCCAGCTTTTGAGAGTAGGATTGATGAGTAAAGGTTCCCAGCAATGGAAAAACACACTTCCTACCTTTCACAACCTGAAAGACGGCAAGCCCTAATCGACATGTGAATAATACTTCACAGCTACAATCCAACAGACAAACCTCTTGCAGACTGCAAAACAGCTTTCGGAATGGCATTGAGTGCAGATTCTGGTCGTTCAGGGTCAGCTGCAAAACTTTGAGTAAGAATTCTGGATCGTTTGATAGAAGCAATTAGACGTACCGAGGAAACTATCGAGAATCTTTGCCGCTTTCTCCGCCTCTCCAGGTAAAGAGAAGCCTTGGACGAATTCCCTCGAACCAGAGGCAATCTTGTTGCCACTTGCTTGGGCGAATGCCGTGGCTTGAATTCCTGCTTTCTGAGCGCCCTGTTTGAACTTTGCAAGTATGCTCATGTTTCGTCGTTCTGGCTCAGTTACAAAGAGCCAAAATCATCGCGTCACCGTGGGTTTCGGCCCGAGGGCGCTGCGCGCGCCTCTTCGTACAACAATTATCTCTCATTTTTGGTACTCTTTCTTTCCGTGGCAAATCACACAGGTCACCGATATGTATGTATACCATGACATTCGTCTTACTCCGAGAACTTGCGCTTGGAGATTGGTACAAAAAGTACTACAGACTTCGAAATTCAATAGAACAGTTTTGCAATAAGACTTGTGCGAAATGTCATGCGATGCGATGCTATGTGATAGAGAGAAGCTTGGATCGATATGCAGACGAAAGCAAATGAAAAGTTCAAAGGTGGAAAAGGTGTGTTACCATTACTAGTTGTGCCAGGTATCCGTGACCACCATCGATTTCCCTTCAGACGAAGATTGTAATTCGTGATTCGGATCATTTTCCCAAGTAATGCTGCCACTGTTTTGATCTTGGATGATATACTTATAACTGAAGCTAATCGAAGCAGGGACTTCCATTTCCACTGAAAAAATGAACATTTGAGTCTCGACGAGTGATCCTGAGCGGAGAGTACGTACCAGACCAATACGGGTAACTCTTCGGGTCCAATTTCACAGCATGCGCAGGATCCCAGTTGCCCAGTTGCCCGATGGAGCCAGTAATAAATACGTTCTCTACACAGGAGAATATATCAGATTCTCTTCCCCGTCTAACAACAGCAGAGTTTCTCACCTCCGTAAACAGTATCCTTCTCCACCTTGAAAACAATCTCCGACATCGGGCCAGGATTTGCTATGCAATGACCATCGGAATCCGTCTGTATTTGTAACCCTTGCGCTCCCCAAGGCGAAGCTACGATACCGTCATGCGCTAGGAAGGCCGTAATCGCAGAAGCGTAGCTCCAGGTAAGATCTCGGGCACTGGTCGGTTTTCCGTCATCTTTCATATACTGTTCCGCCAACGATCCATTGTCGGGGGTGTAGCGGCTATTGATCGCAATAAAACCATCAGCGAAGGCGCGGATCTCAGAAGTCAGCTTGTCGTATGTTTCCGTGTTTGATTTATAGTCCCCCGTTTGCACATCAGACGAAAATTGTTGGAAGAACGGAAGGGATATAGACGTTATCTGTAGAGAGCCTTGGGCTTCCCATACGGAAAGAGACTCGTAGAGCTGCTCAGCTACAGCAAAGGTCGCAAGATACCAGGGCTAAAAATGAGGTTTATAGCAATACGCCCTTATATTAATCATTGAAAATAGACGTACGTTGCCCCCCATGTACACATCCTCAGGATATCTTCCAGTTGCAACCGCCTCATTTTCAGCAAATCCTTGATTGATTGCATAAATGCTCCTAAACGAGTCTACGTAGACTTTCAGATTCGAAAGCGCCTTATCTGAGCATGGTTGGAAGGTAATGGCATCACAGCCAGCACTGGGGTCGAATGTATGAATAGAAGCCAAAACCGAGTTTGCATCGATTCCAGAACGCCCGCCACCAGTGTTTGAGGTGACATAAGAGGCGTCGGGGTTCCAATAGGACTTGAAAAGATGGTGAGATCAATCCCTCCACGCACTTAAAATAAAGAAGTTTCTACCTGCAGGAAGCACAGAGCATTATCTGCTTGGATATTGTATTTCTCGTTAAGGTCTTCTTTGCCTAGATTCTTCGCCAAAGCTGCGCCCTGACGAAGGGCACGATGCTGAGAAGCGGTAGTCCAGAAAGACGACGAAGAGATTTCCTCCCAAAGGTCGAACCTCAAAAAAAAAGGATCAAAGCATATTAGAAATACTATGATGCTAAGAATATATCATACCCTGTTTTGTTCCAATCATTGGCAACGTAGTCGAGATCAAGCTGAATAGTAGGCCAGAGAGTGTTTGCGTGCGATGTGTTCGAATTGTCCAGCAACCAGTTGACGTAAGTGATGAGGGTGATTGCCCGGAGAGCAGGTCCGTCGCGTTGAGGTCTGTGATAAACTCAGTATTCGTCCTAAGATGTTTAGAAAAGTGGCCATTGACCTGCCCCAGGAACCTTCAAAGGCAGTCAAATCGATGTTGAACTTGGGTTCGCCCAGGCCTCCGGTCGTGATGTTTCCGGAAGGATTGTCCACTTCCTGAAGCTGGGTTTGAGCATGAGCATAATCGTCGATCAAAATTCTCAGAGACACGTTCTTGTGTGAGGACGAGATGTAGCTGAAGGGCATGACAGCATGAAAACAGTGCATATATGCGCCCCAAAACAAACTTACTAGTCAACGATGGTTTTAAAAACCAAAGCTGAGTCGCGTGTCCAACTGTAAAGGTAGTTCGGGTTCGAAGTGCTAGGACTGGCAACAACAATTCCCGGCTGTTAAGCACGTTCATTTTGAAAATTCATGCATGCTATGCCCCAAAGACTGACCTCAGCTCCGGAAGCCTGACTACCTTTGGGACCAATATTAGCCAGTAGCTGGATTAAAATCAGTAGACAAGCAAAGAAATCATCGGAAATCAAATCTCACACCCGTCCGAGCAAGAGGGCCTTCGCGTTGAATATAATCGTTTGCAGAGCTGGAGAGCATATAGGTCTGAGAGTAAGCCATCATCATACCAGACAAGCTCGAGTGTCTGCGAATATTGAAGCCAGTCGAGGTATGAACAGCATTGGCCAGTTGACCGACGATGGGGAAGAAAGTGACAATACCAAGCAAGTATGTAAGACTAATGGCCGTTCTCTTCAAAATAGAGGCCTGAGAATGATCACCCCCCAAAAATGGTCTTTCAGCAGTGAAGGTCATGTACATGGCGGTTTAGAAGAAACATACAGCTTTGAACCCTGCCTTGTAACGCTCAGGAGCCATGACGTCACTTTTGCTGAGTCTCGCGGCCCAAACTTTCATATCAGCTATTAAACTATTTAAATCACGTCTCTCGCTCTCCTACCTCACTACTAGTGATGACTTCAGTCGCTGGTCTGGAGTAGAGGTTGATAACATATCCGATTGACTGTTCGTTCTAGCTGTGTATCTTTACTCTTCTGATGCTTGTGCCAACCTCCCTGAATACACTTCCTTCCCTCTGTAGTAATTCAGCGGGGTCACCCATCTCTTCGAGTATACCATGATTCAGTACAACGACCTGATCATAGTCCTGAATTGTACATTCCTTAAAGGAAGATCATATGACCTCCTGGATACTATTGTCTCTTTCTCCATCCAGCATGGCAGTCACCTCATCCAAGAGAATAATCTTTTTCCCTGACAGCAGACTGAGTGCGAGTGCGAGAAGCGTTTTTTTGGTAATGCCTCAGATAAATACTTATGCCTTTGTTTTCTTTATATCTCAGATAACTATATGCATAACAAAGTACTATACAGTTATACACATGCAGATACTTTTAGTTACCTTGTTCTATACATGGTACTTGTAGAATCTAACGAAGTATATAATGAGTACCAGAGAGAAGGAACAATCTCTCGTATGAAGCAATACCTAACGAAGTATATAATGAGTACTAATAGATAGTCAGTACGACGTAGGCAATAAATAAAAGTAAGTAACTCACCCAGAGAGAAGGAACAATCTCTGGGGGCTAAACGACGCAGTCGGTACAAGAGATATAGGTAACGGTGAATACCTCCGTGCACAGCTCGAAACGAAACAAAACATTAAGAAAACTTATGAAACACAAGCAGACAACAGATACGTCGGTGCATCGGGGATGATTGTCTGTGATAGGAAATGAAACTGCGACTAACGTCGCTTTGCTCGTTGTCAATACTCCAACACTCCCCCTCAAAGCGAGCTTAGTCCCAGCTCGTTAGCAAAATGCTTGACCTTTGCAGATGGGAGCGCCTTTGTCATAGTGTCGGCAACCATGTCGTCTGTAGGACAGAATACAAGGTGGATGGAACCTTCGTTGACAACCCAATGGATGAAGTGATAGCGTATATCGATGTGTTTGGTACGAGCATGGTATTGGTGATCCTTTGTGAGTGCAATAGCCGATTGATTGTCAGAGAATAGAGTGGTAGCATCACTGAGTGGATAGAAGATTTGAGAGATGAGCAAGTGAAGCCAGAGTCCTTCCTTTGTAGCATGAGTAGCGGCCACATACTCAGATTCAGTGGTAGAAAGAGTAACGATTTCTTGGTGCTTTGAAGCCCACGAAACAGCGCCACCGTTGAGAATGAATGCGTACCCAGAAATAGCGTGACAATCCTCGGCCATGTTCCCATCCGCATCAGCATACCCAACGAGTCTTTTATCCTGCCCACCATATTGCAACCATAAATCCTTCGTTCCTTTCAAGTATTGAAAGACACGCTTTACCACGTTCCAATGGTCCATCCCAGGGTTTTTGGTGTAATGAGAGAGGGAGGTGACGGCGAAGGAGATGTCCGGGCGCGTTCCAAGCATGGCCCAACATAAGAGAGCCGATTGCTTCATGGTACGGGATATTTTGCATGGCAGCGATTTCGGCAGTGGAAGATGGGGACTGTGCTGATGAGAAGTGGAGGTTGGGATCCATGGGGATAGAGACTGGCTTCAAGTCCTCGAAGCCATAGCGGCGGATGATAGAGTCAAGGTAAGAGTGTTGGCAGAGAGCTACGATTCGGCGTTCTCTGTCACGACGAGCTTCGATGCCTAGAATCCAATGGAGTTCTCCTAAATCAGAAACCTCCACGTGATGTTTCATTTCATCCTTCACACACTTTATCACTGTCAACAACGATGACGCTATGGTGCAGTCATCAACGTGGACTGCAATAATAACCTTTTCCTTTCCCTCATTTTTGAAGAAAACGGCCTGATCAACCTCGCACTGAGTGAAACCCATGCTTCCCACCAAAATCTCAACTAACCGTTGATACCAACGACGACCACTCTGCTTTAACCCATAAAGAGTTTTTTTCAGGTGGAGGACATGAGACGAAGAGGCTTCGGATTCCGGATATCCAGGGGGTTGGGACATGAAAATTTGCTCTTCATTGGTGAGTTTTCCATTTAGATAAGCACCTTTAATGTCGATTTGATGAAGCTCCATATCGTAGTGGGCAGCCATTGCTAAGATTGCTCGAATGGAGGCCATTCGCGTGACCGGCGCGTATGTATCAAAATAATCAACTCCAGGGACTTGAGAAAAACCCTGAGCAACCAAACGAGCTTTGTAACGGACAACATTCCCTGCCGCGTCTTTCTTGGCCTTAAATACCCATTTGGATCCTATGACATTCACCCCTTCCGGCTTCTCAACTACCTCCCAAGTTCCCATATCCCTCAACATCTTCAACTCCTCCTCTATCGCTTTCTCCCATAGTGGCCAGTCCAGACGACGTTTCGCTTCGGTGAGTGAACGAGGCTCGAGAGACTCACTCTCACTCGTTTCGGCAACCATAGCATACTCGGTAAGAAATGTTTCATCTTCAAGTAACATTGCCCAGGCAGCCTCGTTCTCCCCCTCAAGCTCTTCAGCAGGTTCATGAGCTTTGGGTGCAACAGGTAGTTGGACACCGCGAGGGATATCAGGATCGAGCAAACGTGCAGAGGAACGACCACGACCTTCAAGTATATCAAGAACTCATTGGCTAGGCTTACGAATGCGACGGGCAGGTAGCGGGGAGGGTTCACGTTGCTGAGGCACAGTAGCAGGGATTAGTGGAGGGGGTACCGGCTGGTCAGAGAGGTTGGAGGTGGAGTTTCGCTGCTCAGGAATCGGTAAGTCGATGTCCCAATTCTCCCCCTCGACACGAACGATTTCTGCTGACGTCTTGTCACTGTAGACGTTATGCTCTGTGCTGACCCTCCGAGTGTCTGGCCAGTAAATCCGAAAGGATTTATCACCATCGCTTGCATTGCTAACGCCCACCCATCGCCCTTCCTTCACTCTCCCACCGAACTTATCACCGCCCTCTAACCTCACCCACCCCTTGTCACCCCACTCGCAAAGATCTTTTAAGTCAGGTTTCCATCCAGTTGCAGCCTGTAATGGAGTGATCCCGTTCAGGGCCTTGGTCGGTGTACGATTCAAAACCCATACAGCATGACGAACGGCCTCTGCCCACAGAGTTCTGGGCAAACCACTGGCATGGAGCATCGCACGAACCTTCTCAAGGATCGTACGATTGTAACGCTCAGCTACACCATTATGCTCAGGCGTATCATGTGTGGTGAGTTTCTGTCGAGTACCATTTTCTTTGAGGTAAACAACAAACTCTTTGCCAGTATACTCGCCGCCATTGTCGGAGTGCAATGTTTTGACCGGAACATCATGTTGGGTCTTGACCCAGGCTTCATATGCCAGGAATGCTCGGAAAGCTTCGTGCTTGTGACGGAGAAATTCGAGGTAAGCAAATCGAGAAGCATCGTTGATGAAGGAAATGTAGTAACGTTTGCCTCGCAGGGATTCAACAGGTGCAGGACCCCAAAGGTCCGTATGAACCTCTTCACCGAAAGAGGTGGCTCGGTTCTCCCCTTTCCTCTCCTTCGCAATTGGCTTTCGAGTGGCTTTCGCATACACACAGGATTCCCAGAAGATGTCCTGAGGACCCTGGCCATCAAGCTTGATGCCAGTTGCAAAACCATTCTTAACCATCATTTGAGTGACCTTCGGCGATATGTGACCCATACGACGATGAAGCTGGTCCAGGGTGATGGTTTCTACAGCTGCTGCCTCGCTGCTCTTCCCTTTCATTCCTCCTCGGTCAACACGGTAGAGACCTCCCTGAGTCTTGGGGATCTCACCAACAAGCTCGCCACTTGGCCCATGGATGGTACATTTCCCATCCGCAAAAGTGGCTGTAAAACCGTGATCGTCGAGCTTTCCCATGGATACCAGGGTGTAACCAACCTCGGGAGAATACAGAACTTCGGTAAGTTCTAGTTTGGATACATCAACACCATTTGGGACATTCACAGTGATTGACCCAGTGCCAACGGCGTCAAATTTCTGCTTATTAGCAGCCCGAAAGGATTTCGGAGAGATGTCTTTGAAGTTCTTGAAGTCGCCACGATAGGGAGAGATGTGACAGCTACAACCTGAGTCATAAAGCTCAGAGCGAGCAGTGGAAGGTACGTCGGGGGTCTCTGATACAGGAGCTGCTTGCTGAGAGAACTCCTCAGAGTCTACGGATAACACCCCATCAAACTCAGAGTCAGAAGAGCGGAACGATTGGATATCGCTCCAGTTTTCCTCAAGGCCGGTGGGTAAATCAGGAATCACCTCCTGATAAACCTCTGAGAATGACGAAAGGTCATCATCGTCCTCAAAACCACCATCAGTAACATCAGATGACAAGTCAGAGTCACTCCACAGACCATGACTGTCACTGCTGTTGCTGATCACCTCAAGGTCAGGCATACTGCTCATTTCCATGACGAACGCACCTCCGATCTCCCAATCCGAGTCGGATTCAACCATGTTGGCACCACTACTCTTGTCGGACCCTTGTCCAGACAGGGATTTGTTCCCTTTACTTCGGCAATCCTTTTTCATGTGTCCAGGCTTGCCGCATTTCCAACAAACACGTTTCAACGAGGAGCCAGATGACTTCTGGCTGGTGGCGGTAAAGCTCGCTGCCAAAGCCTCATCCTCAACTTCCTTCTCCTTTCGCTTACCACCAGAAGGGGTGGTTTTCTGTCTGCTGACCTGGTGATCATACTCCTTGGCAACAGCATGGCCGAGTGCTATTGGAGTGACTATCTTGTCTTTGTCAATGAGACGAGTGGCAGTGATGATGGAGGAGGCAAAAGTGGAGTAGTGTTCAGGAATACCTTGGAGAATCGTCGAACGGTGATCAGAGTCACTGATAGTGACACCTACAGCGGCAAGCTTCTCTTTCTTTGTGTTCAATTCTTCCAAAAACTGACGCACATTCCCTTTGGCAGGGCAGGTCGAGTCAAGAAAGTCCCGCCGGAGATCAACTTCGGCATAACCAGTCTTCTCGGTAAAATCGGAGACAACGCTAGTCCAGGCTTCAGCCACAGTGCCAGAGTGAGCGATCTTCAACGCAACGGAATCGGAGACTTTGGAGATAAGGAGGTTACAAGCAGTAGCCTCATCTTTAATCCATGTCTGAAGATCGTCGGCAGCCTGGACTTCAGGGCTAGTCAGGGTAGGTCAGATTGACAGACCATCAAAGTGACCCCACTTATGTTTGCCTTGGACAGCAGTCTCGAAATGGATTTTCCAAATGGCCCAGTTGGAACCATTGGCGTTGAGTGTAGGAACATTACTTGGGAGAGAGTCGGTTAGAGCGTTTACGGTGGTAGAGGACATTTCGGACGAAGACAAAGAATGATTTGAGTTATGAGCAATTCGGGGGCCCGATAACCTGTAGAATCTAACGAAGTATATAATGAGTACCAGAGAGAAGGAACAATCTCTCGTATGAAGCAATACCTAACGAAGTATATAATGAGTACTAATAGATAGTCAGTACGACGTAGGCAATAAATAAAAGTAAGTAACTCACCCAGAGAGAAGGAACAATCTCTGGGGGCTAAACGACGCAGTCGGTACAAGAGATATAGGTAACGGTGAATACCTCCGTGCACAGCTCGAAACGAAACAAAACATTAAGAAAACTTATGAAACACAAGCAGACAACAGATACGTCGGTGTGTCGGGGATGATTGTCTGTGATAGGAACACTTCAGGCAACCACCTAACCAGGCCTTCTTAGGATAAAAAACAGTGTACAAAAAATTGGCCTAAGAGGGGGGGGGTCTTGGGCAGAATGCCCTGGAACTTTTAGGTATGGTAGCTGCCTGATTTGCTCAGTCTGACGGGCAGCTGCCCGCCGTACTCATATTCACAATGCCGCATTTTTGGCCATTTTCAGTGCTCATAATTCATAAATAATATCCAGGGACATACTGCTGGCAGTGTATACTCAGAATGTGCAGGTACCTGTCAGAGTCACTGTTTACAATTTTCTAAGCTTGCATGTATACTCTCCCACAACCCA
>MU790622.1:0-70268 GCA_027886635.1 Lentinula boryana
AGACAAGTATCTGAGGACTTACTCCTCCCTCGTATTCATCCCTTTTTGATTCTTTCTCGTTGTGTGACGCCTGGCTATATCGTGAGCTAGCGAGTTGCTGACAACGCAATGAGCAAGCACATATGGCACCCAGAATAATACTCCTCTGCCTGTTTCCACAAGTCTGGAAGCTTCTTGTCCTTCACTTCCTGAATAGTAGTACTTATCACTGTTGATAACAAATGCCTTCAAACCCATCGCTGATAGTTTTTCCTCCTGGATAGACATCAGTATCCACTGGTCAGCTGAATTGTACGTCTGTACTCACCTGCTGATATTCTATATAGTTGGTGGGACATATTGAAAGCATCAAAGGGTTGCTTGGAAATTTCTGCACTGCATCTTTAGCTTCCGGGTACACTTCTAGCTTGTCTTTCAGCACCTTCACCACCAGGGCAGCGAATGCCATGTACCCAGTCTTCCCAGAACCGGTCAGCATCACAGCAAACACGTCTTTTCCATCCAACGCCTTGCCGATTCCTTCAAGAATGTAATCATGTGCAGGATGGGGAACATATTGCTGGATGATACGTGAAATGAGCGACCGACCATGTTCAGAGCTAAAGGAATATTATTTGAGTTGTTTCTCACTAGCAAGGGACTGATTAGCGACACTCATTATGCCTACAGCGCGTTCAAAACAAAAATTGAAATTTTTTAATTAACGTGTTTACGGTGAACGTGAATTGCACGTGATTTCCAAAAAGGGTAAGTGCCCAAAGTACGGTTTGACCCCCGTGAGTAAAACTAGACTAGTCATATGGGTGTTCGGGTGAAAATGGAGATTCAGCCCGTACATCTGGTTGGGATGTCAAGGTTCTTAGCTTTACTAAGCTTCTGCTTCAGATGTGTCCATTCAGCGCCCCCAACAAGCCATAACGGTCGCAAAGCGGCTTCGTGTCACAGACTGAAAATTTTGAATACAATCACAAACTTTGGGCCAATGTTATTGAAACAAAGCGTTGTATAGTAGCATAGTCCACAGTCAAGTGTCAAAGGGATATTGCAGGGACAGCACAAATTATCAAATCCTCACGCGTTCAGAGCGTCTCTTCCGGAGCGTTCCGAGTGTGATTTGGCAACAGTTCGACATCCATTCGCGAATACGAATTTGATATCTATAGGTCTTGTGCATATGAAGAGTGTGCTGAGATGAAGACCATCGAACGTTGAACGCATCCCTAGAATAGCCAGCGACCTTCCGCGTTAGTGATAACGTGTTTATCTTCCCAGAACGAGAACCCTCTTGCCAACGTCCCATCAGTCGTCCTCTTCTGTGGCGGACGGACGGGTGTGTGATTCGACGATCGTGTTCTCAATTCGTTTGATCTCTCTTCCAGTCCTTTCGCCTCTGTCACGACACTCTTCAAAGCCTGTTCGAGCGCCGCTGAAGCATGCCCTTCAGTTTCACGATAGTTGCGCAGAGTAAGGACCGCGTTGTTGGACGACGACGACGACTGAGTCATTTTCTTAGTCATTTCATGCGATTCCTCGGACTTTCTGTCAGCGTAGTGGTAGTTGGATTTTGAATCTGATTGTAGTGTTTGTGCAAAGTCAGTTTCAGCTAGTCGAAAGATTGGTTTCTGAAGATTTCGTATGTAGGAAGGATGACGTGCGGCCGCGACTGGGAGAAGTTGATGATCAATTTGCCAATGCGGTTGAGGAGAAAGGTCTTGGGTCCAGACCTGGCATAGTAGAATGAGCTCAGTAGAAGAAAAAATACTAGCAAGTGGGTATGCCTTACGGATAGAGCGTCTGAACTCCGGTGGTCTCCTGCCTCGAGCAAGTCAGATCCTAGTCCTGCGAGAGTAACGAAAAATTTAAGAGCATTCCACGCCGAGTCTCCCTTCCAACTTTCTTGAGATAATATATCTTCAAGTTTCGAGTCCCTGAGCGCAATCAAGCGTGGCGTAGACGTCGAATGATATCTTGAATTCGAAACGAGGATACGATCCTGAGAGAGCAGTAATAAATTATCTGAATGAACAATAGAAAGTGCCGCACTTGCCTTTCTATCCATCAGCCTCTGCTCCCGGCCTAAAAGCCTCAAAGCGACCGTGACCCATTGCCGTTGAGAAGCTTGTACAAAAGCAAGACGAGTCAAGTAATGCAATTCCGGGTTTGATTCAACGTTGGAGACAGATTGTAACGTGAAAAATACATGGGTTGAAAGAGCGAGAAGGAGGCGAAGGAACCTAGAAACTTTGTGATGTTTGAGCAATTTTGGGTGAACCACGTTACATACTTCCCTTCACTACACTCTTCCAAATATGACTTTCGGGCTTGGACCTCTCTCCACCATACTGCAGCCGTGGTATTTTCTTTGATAGAGCTTTGCCTCAGGCCTTCGAGGTACTTTGCAAAAGATGTTCTGAAAGCAGTGGTTTCCGATGGTTTGATGCATGGATATGTTGGAAGTATCTAAGAAGCCTTGCAAAGTGAGAAATTATTTCCTCATTACTCATTGAATACAGATTGACCTTCTTGACCTTCTTGTGCCCTTCAATCTTCACGACCAGCCAATAACCCAGATTCTCCATCATTGTTGTCCTGGCTCGCAAGCCGCGTCTGTGAGCGTCAAAGATATGTATGTCAAAATCTTCATTATTGACATGAGGATATTGAAGGATTTGAAGATGTATAAGAAGGAGAAGAGGTAAAGGGAGTTCTGATACACTTTTCATCGTGGTCGTGGTCTTCAGCCAGGATTTTGATCTCCGACCGCACACATCCTCAGTCAAAATTTCACTCTACATTTCCCATTTCCTTTCAACATGGAATTCCCGAGTCTTCGAGTTTGGAGCTTTTTGGTATCTCGCAACGATCTACCCAGGGACTTTATTGCCTATGTCCATTACCGCTCTTACCCGCGCTGCATCTGCCATTATCTTTGACATTGGTCGTTATATTGATACTGCCAACCGCCTTCATGTTGCGAGGCTCTCAATTGGTAAGTTTTTTTCGTGGCTACCTCATCATTCTCTTGTCGAAAGACGGTGGAATGTTTCTGACAACATGAAGCTCACTATTTTTCGCAAGTCTTCCAGCGGTTGGCGGTTGCTGTGTCTTGCATCGTATTCTGGTCTCTCATCGCTGACTGGCGCTGGACTCGTGTCCTAGGATCAGGTAATCTTGTAATTCTAGCTATCTTGGCCTGTGTGGAGAAACTCTGCTCTATCATCAACCTTGTTTCCGTCGTGAAAGACTGGGTACGTCAGACATAACCACTGTAACAACAGATAGACCAATGTGACAGAGCGGGTCCCCAGACGAAAAGATTCCTATCCAACCATCAGGATCGTATACCACGATGTCATTTTCGATCCTGAACTCCAAGTACTTATCGGCAACGATGAGGTATCCCTTGAGATTAGGATCCCGGAACGGATGGTTGATTAGGGTGGTCATGTGACAGTTTGTATATAGCGCCCAACTCGACTCTTGTCCTGTCACTTCCATTATCATCTTCAATGGCGCTCAATGCAACCTGGTAAAGTTCGTGTTCGATCCCTTCATCTCACTACTCTAAACCAATCCAAGTTCTGCAGAAAACCCAATTGAAACCAAACCGAGAATGAAAAGCTTCAACACTCGTTTCGGAGGATTTCCCATACTGCATCAGGATGGATTGAAATGGGCGAATTCTATCCGCCAACGCAAGGGCGACCGACTTCTCACTGCCGCTCCTAGCCATGATTTGCATATCAACCAGACTCTGAGCGAAGAGGTTGTAGCGTTGGGAGGTGTCAAATGTCTTCCTTATGGTAGAAGGAAACCGAAAGAACCCTATCCGATGTTCCTCGTCATCGTCAGAGCGGAGAATGGAGAATTTTGGGCCATTGGTGGAGACATGCAGGAAGGGTCGGATATGACGGAAGGGCCGGCCGAGGAAATCGGTAAGGAGCTGCTGAGAAAAGAAGGTATGCATTGTATCTCGTTCACGATCCGGACAACTTGAGAGTCTTACCAGTCTCCCTCTAGGGATCCCGTTCATGGACTTTGTCCCTGCATTCGCGAATTCGAAAGAGTATTATTCATAGCCTATCGGAGGGTTGCGCTTATGTCCTGTTCTATCCTAGCCTCCTGTCGCCTCAGCAGACTCCCGTCTCGACGGGGGGAACCGTACATACGTTTGCCCGACCGCCGTCGCTTCGAGGAAAATATTCGATACAGAGGGATACGATGTAGCTAACCTATCAGATACCCAGGTACATGCTGAAATCATAGTGTATTTCAATTTTGAATGCTGCTTGCCATCCTCGCCATAACACGTACTCTGCATTCTGCATAGAGTCATATGAAGGCAGATTTCGTTCTCGGGGTGATGCGCCTGATGCATCGACTCTCCAGCGATTGATCCCATGAAATATCATTCTTGAACATATGTTTTCAAATATGGAAGCTTTGCTCTTCGGTCCCTGCTCCATGAGCCAAATTTTTACTACATTTCCTAATCAGATTCCCCCTCTTATCTGTAACATATCATTTGACTATTGGTACCAGAAGGGCCGCTACAGCTGTGTTCATAATAGAGAAATAAACAAATTCTTGGTTTTTTGCACCTGTCAACTTTCTAAGCAAAATGGGTAGGTAAATCTCTCCAAGATGAAGACTGATGGAGACCAAGAATGAAGAGACAACAGCAAGTTGCCAGTGTGACCAAAAATGGTCAGAAGACTGAGACTGATGTGTCGCAAATTATCATGATCAATAGAATGGAAAGATTTGTTGGAGACCGAGGCAGATGGCGGAATTCTTGATGCATATAGAAGCCAAAGGCTGAGGAGAACTCGTAGGATGGAGAACTATGAATGTAATCTGTACTTCCCTGCCCTGGCTACAATTACCCTCGGGCCTCATTGCTTCGGATCGTCTCCTTATGTCAGTACCGTAAGGGTCATCTGGGTCTATTTACTTGACATCCCCAATTGTGTATTTCCCTGCTGGTGGCGCAAAAGGACGCAAATCACTGGCGAACAAATCGATTGCCTCTGAAGCTCTTCTACACCAGGCGACACTCATGATTACTGAGGTTTCAGTCCGTAATATACATGAACTTTTGCTTTTCCGATGCATCAAAAATGGTCGGACTAGTATAACAGATTACAGAAGGTAAATGGTGTAGCAAAGAAAGTAGTGGGCACCTGCCAAAACACAAGACAATCAATCCTTCCCTGTGATGGGTTTGGCATGCTTGGTACGAGGTTTAATCTTCTTGCGCTTTAAGGTTAGAGGACGGTCCTTCCCTCGAAGTCTGACATAAACACCACAAGCGTTGCAGAGCTGAGCACCGGTCTTGCTCCTGCGCCAAACCGACGTATTTCGGGTATGGCAGTGGGTGCACTGAGGACCTGTCTGCTCGGCATCCTCGTCAGAATTTTCCAACTGTTCATCCTCTGCATCAGCATCGATGAGCTCCTGTGGTCGAAGCTTATTCCTCTGCTGGAGATAAAGACCACACGCGTTGCAGAGCGTTCGAAGGGTTAAAGGCTCACGCCTCCATAACGGAGTCGAGGCAGCATGACAGTGATAACAAATTTTCGGTAACCCGCTGGAACTGGGCCTCCGGCCTCTTTTGGGAGCACCGTCCAGAACGGGGGGAGGAGATGGTGAGGATGAGGATACTGTTGATAAAGTGGACAGGGGTGAACAAGATCCGTTTAGTGCATGATGGTGGTTATGATGAATGTTGGGTTTAGTTTCAAAAGGTTCAATACTGGGCATCGGCAGGTCAGCCCAAGATTGAGAAGGTGAAGGTGAAGGAGTAGGCTCTGCCCACTGTGGTGAGAGTTGAGAGGTAGTCCATAGGTCTACCTCGCCTCTGAGGATGGGCTGCTGTCGGAGATCTGTACTTCGTAGAGATGGGTCGTACGAGTGAATTGCGCTAGGGAGAGACGAGAATCCTATACAACTAGTGGAGCTATTTGACCAAGCGTGCGAGGGCTCTTGAGGGACGTAGCCCAAAGAGCTTGATGAGTAGGGAGAAGAGGAAGAAGCTATTCATACTTCGTCAGTAACTGTCGCAAATCCTGGAGCTACAGGCATACCATAGCACCAATAATTTGAAGACGAGGTGGACGAAGACGAGTAGCGTCTAGGTGAATAGGTATTTTCAGTGAGTTCGAATCGACCTCTGTCAAACGCGAGTAGCACATCTGATTGACGGGAATGCCTGTACATATGGGAGTTTGGCGGGAGGAGGAAGGACGAAAGAGATGGAGGTGTTAATTGAAGGCACTAATGGATCGCTTAAATTGAGAAACTGCGGTAGTTGAACCTGAAGTCAGACTGGGCCATTTGAATACCAAAATCACGATTTCTGTCCAATCTGATGGGAACCAAACCAACGCGTTTCAAATTTTTTTTTGGAAATTCACGCCGGTCCAGACAAGCCGCTTTGATCGACGCTCTTCCGGAGGGACTTGTATATCGTTGCTCTTGCATCTCGATATCATTGACTGATTATCTCTTTCTTTGAGTCCTTTTGAAGGTGTTGAAACCCAGGTGTTATGGGGCGAACTGGAAGGAAGGTTCATCAGATGGGGAAATCGATATTCACACCATCCAAGTAACCGACGGGAGATCATTTCATGGGGAATTGTGGAGAAAGCGGGATTTTCAGAGTTTCCTCGCTCCGCCAATTTCGGGTTTGTTACATTCAGGGAAGAAGCCTGAGCAGTGCGGAAGCTGTAGGAAGCTGTGCTGGTTGCATACCTCTCGCAGGCAAAATCGTAGGAAGTATTTCTCTGAGCCAGTTTTTTTCTGACCCAAATGCGCCGGTAAGCGTGGGTACCACTTCGACCTCGACTCGAGTCATATCCCGTCATATCCGAGCGCACGAAAAACACCTTTTATAGAACTTACAATCCCACAATAGGGGAGTCGGGCCCGAAGAGCAGGGTATAAGTATTACCGGAAGTTGGCAAGACGAACATTTCCAGTCAGCTGCAGGATTTTTCTGGTTGTTTCGTTACTTCTGGAATAGCCGCGATGCGCAATGTCATTACATGAAGATTACATAAGCCTCCCAGAATTCTTTACTACAGGTTTGAGCGGTTACATATTCCTCAGACCGGGTCACAACAGGTTGCAACTACTATCAGTCAAAGTTGCCAAAGGATTTCAGATGACCAACGAAGTACACGGATGCGGAATCGAGGCTTGCATGGTGGCTGTATTCGGCTAGGGTGAGCGAAGAGCCTGAGCAGATTGAGCAGAAGATACAGGAGGAAACTGGAAGAAAAATCAAAATTTGGGAAGAAGTAAAGTGACATAAAAAGCCAAGAAGGTTGGCCCTTTGAAAGCGGGAACGATTTGCTTACAAAAGCTTCAGAACTTTTTATCTTGGCTTTTGAGCACATTGGCTATCGATATACGTATTACATTTTTGTACAATTTTGATCCTGAGGCACTGCAAGTCTTGAGTGAACATTGTTCTTCGCTGATGATGTATATTTGAGTGAGACACACCGCATCACAAGTCATCCCGAACCACCTTTTATCGATATTTTGAGGACCAGGTCATCCAGTGACTACGGAACATAGTAGATCAACGTCTACGCTTTTCGGAACATTGAGAAAGCTCCAGATTCCTGGTCCGCTAGTCACTGCCTCAGTTTCTTAGACTGAGCACGTCTCTTAAGTCTTGCATCATAAAATTCAAAGCTACTCAGTATGAAAGCAAATCCAGATTGATCTACGGTACTGGAGTATACTCGTAAATTTGTCGTCCACGTCGTCCGCCGACTTTGATAACCGCCGATCCGTCGCTTTTGACCTCCGCCCAACAAAAGTTCGTCAAACAGTCTACATAGTTCATCCTGAAAGTGAAGGAAAAGTTCGCGTCGGGGCGGGAGAGTGGAAAATCGTTCATTGGACAAACGTTAGCTAGTCCGAGTCCTTTGGCCCGCGCGAAGCTGTCAATCAGCGTCGAAGCACGTTGTTGAACTCGGTTTGGCACATTATACCGGAACCGGATTGGGTCTGAATTGCGCTCAATGGAAAGGTGCATGTTGCGGTACGACGGAGCGACTTCGTCGTTTGCGTCGTTGAACCTGATACCAACAAGCAGGACCTGCGGATCAGCATCCGCTCGGGCATTATGCCAGGTCGAGTAGGATTCGAGCTCTGAAAGCCGGCTAAGACGACCGCCTTCATTGCTGGAATCAACCTGGTTACATTACAGTTTGAGAAAATAGGTCATTGTCACAGAGTACATCACTCACATCTAAGGGTGCTGCATAGATAGCTGCAGCCAGCGTGAACATTGTAGAGGCAAAGCCGCAGCGCATGAGGAGCAACTCGGGAGATAATGAGCTTGATTAAGAAGGACTCAAGCAATGTGCTAACAGCACCGACGAGAGAAGGAAGGTTATACTTTTTGTTGGTAGGCTAACCAGCAGTCGACAGAGTATCCTTGTCGCCCAGAGTCATTTTTATAGCATGCGCACAGAAAAAAAAAACCTATGGCTGAAGCGGAGGCGATCGATCGAAATTGGGTTGAATTTGCAACCCGGCGGTGCAAGGATTATGGCAGCTTATGTAAGGTGTGAAATGGGATTAGCCTGAAGACTCATCATCTGGCAGGACACAGGAATTCAAAACTCGATTGACTAGGAGGCCATTCGATATAGCTCATTGAGAGAAAAAAAGCCGGAGAAAAGTGGCGTTATGCAAAGGCTCGAAGGGAGATTTAAACTGGCGTCAGGTTAAATGAAGTAGCATGAACTCACCTACACTTGCGCGTCGTTACTCGAAAACGCGGCCTTGCACGAGATTCTACCAATGTCGCTGTATCTACGGGCACAGGATCAGTATGCTACAACAGATCTTCAATGAGCAACGAACGGTGAGCCAGCTCAGGCTGATACTAGCTCTCCGAGCTCAAGCGCATCCGTCCCGAAAGATGGGGAAGAGCGAACCAAATATGACCGACTTTCATCCAGTATTGTACCAATGAACTCTGATCCAATCAGATAAATGAGAGATGAGCTTATCAACCACGAAAGATGTCAGCATAAGGATTATAACAGACTTACAATATAAGGGTCTGACAGACAACGAATGCTGATTGTCAAGAGTAACCAGGACTAGGGGAGGAGTCCCGATTAATAAAAAGAGTTTGGACAGAAAGATGACATGAGGAAGGTCATATCCATGAGGAAGCTGAGACAGTCTGTGGATTTCGCCTCAAAGGTTTGATTTTGAGTGTCAATTTGACACCATTATTTTGTGATTTTGATGTGCTTACAGGTGTATTATGACTGATGTGACCCTCAGGAAAGTCTACAGTAAAGAAGGTGGCTCAGGTTCCATGAATGAGCATGCAAAAAAACGCGAAATTGTATGAGTGGGAGATGAAAAAATTAATCTCTATATCAAGTAATTACTGCCTGCCAGAAGCTGGCTTCTCGTTGCCGAACAGACTCTAACGTGTCGTGGAAAAAACTTCGGAGATGCTTTGTCACCTTTTCCAGTCCAAACCCGTATTATTATTATTTTTTGACCCAGAACACTACCAAAAATCAAATTGGTTGAATTTGATTGAAGTATCCTTATCTTTTATCCGTTTGCCGGCGGAATTGTTTTGGACAGGTTGCTTGCTGTCCACTCAGCTGTCTAACTCGCTGTCCAGCACTCAGCTTTTGCTTTTCGACGTGTTTCACTGCCTATATTCTTGTTCACAGTCTTTACAGTTACTCAGAAGCGCGTTGGAAGTCCATTACAGGTCTCCCTTTGGTTCTACAATTCGCTCACAGGGACAATCTGCAATGCCTACGTCTACTTCCAGTGTTATCGCTCCTCTTTCCTCTAGCTCGTCTTTTGCAGATGACTCCGGCTCGAACTCGCACCAATTAGTTGTTCTAGGAGCAGTCCTTGGAGTTTTTGGGTTCATTGGTGTTGGAATAATCCTTTGGTGGACGATCAAGATGAAGCCTAAAGTGCCTTATGAGGAAGAGGCGCGTTCTGCTCCAACTCCGAGCCAGATGCATGTGAATTCTTCTACTGGAACTAGTTATGGAGTGGCAGATGCTCTGAGAAGGAGTTTGACGCTCAATAGATCCCTCAACAGTGGTACTGGTCGAAGTAAATCCGACGATTTGAAGCGAAATAAATCACTCGCGGCGAAAATTACACCATTCAATCCAGATGCCACCTCTGACGGAGACGGTCCGAGGTTTGTTCATACCCCGGGTTCTAATATGCGTATAGCGACAAGACTCAGTAATGGAGTATGGCAGTTCAGCGAGCCTGTGAGAGGAGCTCTAGGACAGGTCAGTCTCTTATGTATCATAGTAATGATCTGCACTCACAGTTTTGATATTACGATTTTATAGATGCACCCGCTTGCCGCTGCCTCCCAGGCGTCTCTTCTCCACACGCAAACCCTGGAAAGATCTCCTTCGCCAGGGCCTTCTTCACTTTACTCCACACCTATCTCGACTTCTGCCAATCCTTTCTCCGACGCCAATATTTATGCCCCTACACGCTGTGAATCTCCAGCTGAGAATCCATTTGATTCTGTAGAGATACATGAGCGCGAACGAGAGCCACCAAGGCAAGGTACTGCCGAGTCTTACGGTTCAACAACGTCGACTACAAAGTACCCATTCAGGCGTCCAGCTGTTCCCATGCTTCGTACTCAGACCCAGTCCATAGTTCGTGGCACCGTTTATGATCTACAATCTCTTTCCTCTGCTGGTACCTCTGTACCGGCAGGCATCCATGACCTGGACGAAGATGTAGTGAAGAATAGAGGTAAAGCTTTACCTGTGGTAGAGAGCGAGCTTATGCGGAGAGGATTGAGGAAAGAAGGCCCTCTTGGTCTTCTTGGTTTAGCTTCTAATTTGAGTTTGCCATTGAGGCAGAATTCAAATGACTCTCATTATGTGGAGCCAGGTCTGGGCAGACGTCCATCTGCTGCATCTGCTGTTCTACTGGGCGGAACTGGACCTGTTGGTGCCAGTCGCAACTTTTCGGCTGTGAACAGCGGAAACAGGACGACTACTTATCATCCGGATCTCGATGAGGTTATTGATGTTAGTGGGGATATGGATAGTGAACGAGATACGGAAATTGACCATGTGGATGTTCAAGAAGATATCCAGGGTATTGAAATACTCTCAAATCCCGTACTCGGTGGCGAATTTGCAGGTGTTTCACCCTATCGTATGTCAGAAGCGTTTACTTCTTTCGAGGGTCATGACATTCTGTCTCCCGGCCCATCAGGCCGCAATGATTTTCCTCGATCCATCTCTCATGCTTCACAGCCATCAACATCAACTATCGCCACTTCTTTATACCCTTACACAGTCACCACGAAAGGAGTTTCGTCTTCACTTGGTATCGGTCTTGCCAATCCCTACGCTTCCACCTCCACAGTGTATCTCGGTAGCTTAGGACACCTTATGAGACCGAGCGTGGACGGAGAAAGACCAGGTGAATCAGGTGCTAGTATTGGTGGAAATACAGATTCAAACTCGCATACTGGACGTCCGAGTCTTTCTATCGAATCGACCTTTGACAAGAAAGGAAAGCGTATCAGTAGGAATAGTACCCTTGCCACGACATTCGAAGGACTCGAAGGAGAGAACACCCTAGTATACGAGTCTCCAATATCACCAGGTGGCTTTTATCCGTACTCACCCACGTCGACCTCATACACGCACGACATCAAGGTCCGAGGAAATAATTGGCAACGGCCGAGCTCACTCCTAGGCAGCGAAACACATGGGTACGGTTATGGGTATGGCTACAAGAAGGGTGTCAGTCCTTATCAGCTTGGGTTGGATGACGTCTACGCTGCTGATGCGTCGTTGTCGATGTCGGGATATGAGCATTCACGGGAAGATGAGGACGAGAATGAGGGTGATTTGACGATCCATGCCACGCGTTCTCCGAGGGTAATAGACAGAGCAAGTGGAGTGGAGATTGTGGATGTTCCCGGTGTGCCACCGCCAGCGTATCTTTCTCCTGGAAAGGAAGGCACGTCGAGGTCAAGATCTGGATCGAGGTCAAGTTCACGTTCAATATCGAGAGAAAGCAGTAGATGATATAAATGGTGATGAACCTCGTACAATGCCTGTGTGTGTTTGGTCTGTGTAAGGTCTCTTTTCGTGTTCTGTTTGTCTGTCTGTCTTTTCTGCAGTTTCCGAGTACGCGACAAACTCACTCTTTAGTTGTCGCGTTCTTAATCCTCCCTCACATTACTGTCTTTTCTCTGTGACTATGTTGTTTGCTTTATACGTCATTCTCAAGTTTTCTTTGCTCTCACAATCGCTTTCGTATGCAGAACATACTATAGTGCTTTCGAACATATGTCGGAACTACATTTGCTTGCAGTCTTGATTTATTCATTATCATATCTTTGTTATTATATGTCTTCCTCATTATGTGCCTTTTCTATTTCCTCCACTTGATTTTTTCCCTGTTTTTGTACAAGCAACAGCAGGTCACATCGTTATATGATTTTAAACGTAGCTCAGAATAGAACTCCGGTAAAGCAATTGGCAGGCCGTGCGCAAAACTGCAAAGGATACTTGCGTGTTCCGAGAATTGATCCTTGGGTGTGAAAACGATTGTGGTTTATTTTCATGAGGCGAATCTAAATTCCTTTTTATTTCGAATCGCCCCTCTGTATCCTCATCTGCTTTGGAATGGCAACAAAACTATCATTTTGTAGCCTCTCTGTTATTTAAGGGTAACCCGGAGTGAGGTATTTTCGTTGTTGCATTGAACAACACCTTGCGTTCCTAGGGACAAGCCGTGTAATATACCAAAGCAGACATAGTGCTGCATCGACAGGTATGTCAACGGGGTACAATCGATTCTTCCCCTATCTTCAAAAAACCACATGTCATTGTTGACAGCGGCGCGTACACTATGTGAATGTTTGGTTCAGGTATATGAAATTGCACAAGAGATATTCCCGAGTTCTCACTACTATTGGTCTTGTTACCCGCATTATCTCTTTCAGAAAACTCTTCTCTGCTGGTCACAGAAATCTTTATCATACTTTCGTGTTTGTCCGGTGTGCGCAAAAGCGCTATCTCTCGTTCATTGTCTGAGGTCGGTTCTCGAGTTATGTCACTTCTGCGAACCGAAAGGCCCGCACTTAGCCTCAAGTCTCTACTTATAATCCCTCAACCATATCATTAAGTACCTCCATGAAAATTCCCTTCAATTTCTTCCACTTACCTCTGTATACCATTCTTGGATGCGCTGTGCGTGCGACTTCTACTCTGTGCACTTTTCTCTTTATTCATTCCTGAGCGGTTTTTCGTCCAAAGAATGCCTTTGCCTGTCCTTTGCCTTTGATTGAGTTAGAGCCAATGGTTACCCTGCGATGTCTGGGAGGGTCCAACGGGCATTGTCACGATGCATTGTCAAAACAAACTTTAGCTCGTAGCACCTCCGAGGACAAAGAAGATGCACCTCTAGCAGATGCCATGAGCCATAAGCTATCTGAGGAAGGCCAGATATACTGAAGATGTTCCCTTTTTCGGGTGACCCCCGTAGCATCGCGAAAATCCGAATTAAGTGAACGACTTGTCGTGGCTCGAATGCCAAGGTCCAAAGCTTTGTTCGTGAAGGACCTGCTCATGGCGGGTGACAGGAACATTGTAGCCCCAGGAATCAATGTGTGCACATTGGGAGCACTTACCTTCACAGTCGTCGCTCACTCCTGAGCACTCTGCCCTCCATCTCGGTCATCACCATCCACTCATTGCCTAAGGCATGCTAGCCTGAGGTTATGTCCTTGGTGGCGGTTAGAGGCATGTTCTAGTCGAGGTTTAGGGAGCCAAACCTGGAGGATACATTTGTTCATTTGATCACCAAAGTAGATTTTCAACCATTTGGCTCATATTTTATGCTATATCGAGTACTCAGGCCCCAGGAACATGGTCACGAAATAATAATCTGTCTCGCGAACACTTCCACTTACAGGGTGCAGTCTTTACTTGGAATTCATTAGTACCACCTGCACGTCGTCTTGTACAAGGATAATATATCGGCAGAGAACTCGAACATGAATTTGAGAGTACGTACAGCCGGAGAAATATGGTTCCTCCTTCCTTCATATTATCCCAGATCATTGTTCTCCACCCAAAATCCTTCCTCGATCAACGACGAAACTCTCCATCAGCCTTACGAGAGCTTCATTTCCTCCTAGCCTGACTATTTCCGCCAAAGCTTGTTCATGGATTTTTTCTAGAACGTCCAACGTATACTCAAATGACTTTGTCCGGTATTTGAGATATGAGATAGCGTATGTCTTGAGCGTGGGCGTGGTGGGTCTTTTTTGTAAAACATTGAGGATTTGTCGATTGGATGTGTCGGCGTGGATGCTGTGGACGACAGGGAAGGAGAATTTTCCTTCGGTCAAGTCTTCAGCAAAGCCTTTGTTGGTGGTGTACTAATTAATTTGATGCGTCAAGAATCAAGTGCATTTGCTTTTTATCTGGACTGGAGACAGACCTCGGGGCTCTGAAGGTTCAATAGGTCATCTCGGATTTGGAAATAAACGCCAATTAGATTGACGAGCGGAACGTAGTCTCTTGAGGAGTATTTCAGAAACATGATAGAGAATGATGTAACTCTGCCAGTCATACACATTGGATTTGGTTGTGGAACACGCCATCATAAGCTTAATTCCTATACGAAGTAGGCCACCAGTTTCTATGATTTTCAAGATTTGAGCGTTCGAAGTTGAGGAACAGAACTCACTATTATTCACCATGTCAATATATTCTTCCTCACTGGGACACGTTAAAGAGTCGCGCCAAAGAATTTCCAGTCCCTGTCCTCTATGAAGCGATAGTAGCTCGGCTGGAAAGAAATTTGAGGTTTGAATTGTCTGGCAGACAAAGAACGGATGCCTCTCACAATTGACTATTGCGTGCAGGTCGTGATTCTCAGAGCGAAGTAGGGCGCTGTTCAGAGTTGATAACTCTTGAAAAGCGAGAAAATAAACATAATTTGCAGTGTTGATAGTTTGTGCGATCCCGTAAACTTTATGAGTGACTGAGGAAATAGCGTATAACTCAGATGATGGTATTGCGACCGTATATAGGCACCGACCTGGTCTTCCTCTTCTTAGCTGCGAGTCATCTTCAATATCATCCACCCTGCGAAGAGCCATGATTAGATTGACACGAAGAGGTGCTGTATTGAGACACACATCAGACTCGCAGCATGTAGCATGTTCACGATATGTGCTATGATGGTAATTCTATCTTGAGGAACATTGAGCCAGGCATTAAACGCTTCGATAAGTCTTCCACGCATGTCTTTTCCTGGATTGGAAGTTATAAACGTGAATGGCTCCAGAACAGCCTGTTCAGGTTGCGTTCGTGATTGTGAATAGATATACACAGGAGTAAACGCTTAGTAAAAATTCTGACAGCCTCATTTCGTTGCGTCCAGTGATATTCTGTAGAAAGGCGAGCGAGTATGTTATCGTAGATGGTCGACATGACGGTCCGGTATGAAGCCTGTGGAGGCTGTGCTACTAGACGCTTAATTTTGTGAATTTGTCAGGCTACCAGAAACTGGACTCCGTAAGGTAGGTCTGTACTGATTTTATGTCCCCGTTATACACAATATCAGAGCTACGTACATCCTTTTCTCGAGGCGCTGTCATCTTTGCCTTTATTCCAACACCTTGCAGAAGAAGGTTGGCCACTCGGTGGCTTTCATCGATCAAGTTAGCCTTGCCTAAACCTTCTCATAATCTAATCAAGCTGTCTTCATATGAGGCGGATGTTACGCTACTTACAAGCTACAAACACGTTTTGTGCTTTCTGCAGTAAATTCGGTGATAGATTTTGGAGATTGACTTAGGAGGTTGGAATTGACATCGGACAATGTTTTCTATCCGACCCCTAATACAACCCTTCCAGTAGCTCAGGCTGATGAACCTACAGTACTACTGGGCCGTACTGACCACCAACAGCCAACAACCAGTCACATCATCAAAGTTTGAAGCTTGGGTAGTGCTTCTTCGATGTCCTTGGCGATCTGTTCGTGCTCCCCTAATGAAAAGGGTTCATTTTGCCACCCCAGCCGGTCATCACGACTGAATTCATCACATCTATATCTCGATCTTCAATACCGCATGTAGGCTCGGTGTAGGTTCAGCTTTCAACTAAAGTGTTGTCACGTCTTGCACGGTATTAGCCTGTCGGGACCCTTTGAACGGTGACGGCCATCAAGCACGCGTGGGACATGCGTTTCACAATATCCACCGTAATGTACTTAAAGCCAAGCTGCTGCAGCAAGGCGTAGTTTGGGTTCAATAACCACCTTGACTTCTCATCGAGTCCAGGAGGCACGACTTCACGTTTTTGACCACATTACTCCACACCTCCACCTACCTCCACCCAACATTAGCTCGCCCATCCACCTGTCACAACTCTACATAAAAGCCTGCACGAACGATGGCAGAAAATACATTCCCGCCATCTTCCAAGATGCGCTCTCAGTTCAACAACTCGCTTTTCTTCTCTCATCTCACCATCACATGTCTCTTCATCTTGTCCTTCTGCGCTTCGCTTATGCGTAGCTCACCCGTCAATATGGCGGACGCGAGTGACATTGATGCAGCAGCCGTAGCCGACTCTCAGGTGCTCGGTGTAATCGTTATTGCAAGAAATGGTGACCGCGTGGAGTACTACCAGGACCCGAAGACGTACGAAGGAGGTATCACCGAAACTACCGCGTTGGGTGAGGTTAGTAACGTCGATTTCGATTACCTTCGAAATGGAAGTTGACCTCTACCCTTCTACTCAAGGTTGAGTCTCACCAACTTGGTTCGGTCCTTCGCTCGGAATATCTGTCGCCAAGTTCACCATCGTATATCGACGGCATGCGTTCTGACCTCGTAGACAACTCGGAAATCAAGGTTCGCGTAAAGAACGGTGGTGAAGGTACCGTCATCTTCGACTCTGCTATCGCCCTTCTCCAGGGACTCTACCCTCCCAACCCAAATAACAAGATTGTTTTGGCAAACGAGACGGTGGTAACCGCCCCTCTTGGTGGATACCAATATGTTCCGGTCGAGACAGTCGAGCCTAGCAATGACAGGAGCTTGGAAAGTTGGACTGATTGCCCAGTAAGTGAATGTTATGCAGTAAGCCAGTCTTTTGGCTGACGAGAAATTCACTAGGCGTTCCACAAACACATTCGCGAGTTTTATGCTTCGGACGAATTCAAAGAAAAGGAAAAGGATGCCCAGACATTCTTCAAGTCTGTCAAAGACTTCGTCTTTGGACGTCCCACCACTTTGGAGAATGCAGTACGTTTTATTTCTTCTAACCTCAATTCGATATAATCTGATGCCCCCGGTTTTTCTAGTGGAACGTAAGTCTTATTGAGGTCGATGCTTGCCAATATAGTACTGACAAAGGATCATCTTCTTAGCTCTTCGACTTCATGAACTCGGAGCTTCTCCACAACAAGACATACGCGTACCGTTTACCTCCCACACTCGTCGAGACCGCCCGTGGATTGGCTGACTTCCATGAAAACGGTGTATTTTCTGACAAAGAGAGTGGTGGTATTGGAAATAGTACGTATCATTGGCCTCCCTCTCTTCAATCCTCAATTGCTCGATGTACTCATACTCTGATTTTCAGTTGCTGGTCGTACCATGCTTCACACCATTCTTAAAGCCCTCGAGCGTGTTGCTTTCAACGATGACCCGCTCCAGTTCATGCTCGTTGAGACTGGTTATCAACCATTCATCTCATTGTTTCATGAGCTCGAAATCGTGAAGGAACATCCGGAGCTTCAGGCTATTCGTAAGTCCTCATTCATCGTTATCACTCTATCTTTATAACCTTTCCGCCGGACATTCACTTTCAGCCGACTTTGCCTCTGCCTTTGCTATCGAACTCCGCCGAGGTTCTCCTCCCGACGTTCGCGATTTCCTCCGCTTCAGGTTCAAGAACGGAACCGGAGGTACTTTCAAGACTGTGTATGTTTACGGTAAACATGCGGATATCCCATTGACTGAATTCATTTACAAGTCCAAGGTAATTATCTCCCCATTTTATGTAGGCTCTACTGACAAAATCTCTTCAGGGTGGTGTCATCTCCAGCAATAAACAATGGGCCGAAGTTTGCGGCCGCAGCTCCTTCCAAGGCTCAGAATTGGGATTCATCGACCAGATAACTGACGCTGCTACTCACCAAACCTTTTACACTGTCGCTTTGGCGTTCTTGGGCTTCCTTGGTTTGTTCGCTATTCGTGGTGTGTTCGTGCGCGTTGTGAAGGCAACTGGTGAGAAGATCAAGAGTCTTCGCGGTAAGAAAGTGCGTCTCGAAGGTGAAGAGGTGGGATACTTTTTCTGGTTTTGATTTAGATGCGGATGCTGAATTAGACATAGATCTTCAATGTCAACACTGTGTCTGCTCAAGTTTTACCTGACGAGAAGATCCAGAGGATTTGAACGGCTACTTATGTTCGATAGATCTTCCTTCCAATATTACAGTGGTCTGGGACTCTTGAGTGAATGGATATTTCCCCGATTTCATTAATTAGTATCTTTAATTATGCACCGTGGCATTTCTCGAATACATGAAAATGCATTGCTCTCGGAAAAGTCGTGTTAGTAATTTGAGTTGCATAGGACATGTGATCACAACTTTATTGATGACGACCAAACCTCCCAAGACGAAAAATACAGGTCCTGCAGCAAGGGGGACGAAGATCTCACCCTCACATCCAGGAAGAGCTTTTCGAGGAAAAGGTATGTTCTATGAATTGTCCATGAATATCTCATCACTTGCATGACAGGCAAGAAGGATGCAGACGCACTACCTTCTGCAGACCGTATCAAGCGTTTATATACCTCTCTTGTTGCACAGATCGACGGAGGTCACTGGAAGGGTGCTGAGAAGACTTGTGATAAGAGTAATTGACCGTCAAGCCCATTCACTGCCATATGTGATACTGACTGTTGCTCTGTATCAGTCCTTCGTATCAACCCAGCCGATGCCGACGCAAGACAGACCAAGCTTTTCATATACCTTCAGAAGGATGAATATCGCAAGGCTTTGGAACTTATTGATGAAGATATGCCCGAGAATACAGACCTCAAGTTAAAACTATTTGAGAAAGTCTATGCGCTCTATCGATTGAAGCGAGAGGCTGAGGCCGAGGTGATTCTGGAAGAAATCAAGAACAAAGAAGTGACAGAAGTAAATGAAGAAGAAGAACGAGGTGTATTACATCTGGAAGCGCAGCTGGTTCGTGAAACTCAACGTTCTCAGTGCGATTCCTAATTGTTCATGTTAATCAGAAATACCGTCAAGGGAAATATCAAGCTGCCTACGACCTCTATCAACAGCTCCTTGACACCGCGGAACCTTCCTCTGAAGAATATCATGACATCCAAACGAATCTCCTCGCCGCACAAACATATCTTGACTTTATGAATTCAGGATATCTACAATCCATAGATGAAGCGCTAGCCGCCAACTCTATTGATGCTGGGTCGAAGGATATCGAGGACCTGCCGCCCCCTACCATACCTTCAAATATAGTAACGTTGTCTGCCACTCCATCGACTTCAGTCCCTGCGAAAGAGAAGAAGAAGGTCAGGGTCAAGAGAGTACCAAAAGATGTCGTTCCTGGCGTTACACCACCTCCGGATCCAGAAAGATGGATTAAGAAGGTAACTACTTCAACGATGTATCATCTTTTTCGACACCTGATTTTCTCTCGCAGAGTCAAAGAAGCAATAGACCTGTGCACGGGAAGAAGAGCAAGGGTCGAACTACGGGAGCCACACAAGGATTTACTACCGAAATTCCAACACCATCTGTAGCAGGTGGGGCAAGTGGGGGTACAGTAAGCGGGGGGAAAGGTCGCAAGAAGAAGTAGTCAATTACTGCAAGATTGATGAATCCAAGAATGTTTCACTATCGAGCAGGGTGAGCGAGAGAGAGTTGAATTCTTATTATCTTCTGCCCCCGGGTGGCTTTTCTGTCGTTTGCTTTGCGTCATGATTTTGAGGGTGTCTCCTGCCAGTTGTGAAAAGTGGCAGGCGATCGATTGTAAATTTGCCTGCGTATTCAATGCTAGGTAAGGCAACGTTCTAATCGACAGGTTCGGACCAAGATAGGAATCGGCCCCTCTTGCTGTGGTTGTATTGGTCAATCCTGCTGTGCATTGAACGTGTGTGGTATATCCGTTTCGCCTATACATGGTAGAACAGTCTTCTTCTAGGTCTATCAACATCAGCTACCCATGTCTTCCTCGTCGACCACTCTCATAACCACCAAAGTTTTTATCTCATTCTCTGTACCGTCTTACCCTAATTAACCCTGCCAAGTGTACTACAGATTCATTGGGACGTTCGACAGACGCGCCTCACCGCTTATCTCGTTCCATGGCGGACCACGAGCCGGACACGAAAGTTTTCTCGCTCTCGCCGATCTAGGAGTACTCCTGATTCCGTACGAACAACAAGGCTGTGGAAAGTCGGTATATTTTCCTGAAAAGACGAGCGATGCTTCGTTTTGGTCTGCGCAATTTTTCCTTGACGAATTCAGAACTGTTCTACAACATCTCGGAGTTCGGCGTAATCATATTCTTGAAGGTGTGTGATGCTTGGAATTTGTCATGAGATTCTTCTGCCTAATGGATTTCATCGTTAATTCTGATGAGTGCTCCGGCTGATATGAAGCTTTGAGCGCAAGCCAAAATTTAATTGCGAAAGCCATTACCGCAGGAAAACAGGATGCTATCGCAGAGGTATCAGGAAGCTATAGATGCTTTTCATCAACGGCTTATGTGTACATTGAGGCTATGGCCGGAGCCCGTCTAGGCGAATTTGGAGAAAGACTCCACGCTCCATTTGACTATGTGACGGTTTTGCGTTCTCAGTTCTAGCATTAGCTTTGCTGAATTGTGTACTCCTTTTTTTATAGAAATGGTCCCTCTGAATTTGATATTTTTTGGACTGCACTGTTGTCAAAGGTGCACACAAATTCAACGTCCTGACCTTTTAATCAGCGGACGTCTTGACGAAGCGCTCTTCTTTGAAGAGATCTTTCGCGTTAAATGGATGAGACTTGAACGCTTTTTGACTCAGATTGTCGTTGCAGGCGTCATCAATGGTCCTGTACTCGCAGTCATATATTCCACTTTAAAGGAAAGAAAGGGTGAATGAAGATATCTTCGGAATAACAGTCACTATATCCGAAATACCTGCTCGCTTCTGTTGCCTGTAAAAACACGTTCTATACCTCTACGGACTCATTGGCCTCGGCCGTTTACTCTCTCATCTTCCACACAATTTACTCAGACCAGCCGTTGATGTTCGTTTCGGATTGGTCTTGTTCGCCAAAATCCCCGAATAGTGGTGCTGTCGTCTTGCTGGATAGCGGCGTTCGTGGTATTCCAGGGCATTCCACTGCATTGAGGTATCTCAAAAATCTCAGGAGCGTCATGCAACCAGAGTCACTGCTATACTACCTGAAACTCCAATCAATTGGGTATAAACAGTAATGCCTATTTTCATTTGCCATTGCATGGTCGACGATATTCACGAGCCTCAATTTCTCTTCTTCTTGTCCTCTTTGGGAAAAAAATCCAATAAAAACCAAACAACGACTTTGGTTGCAACGCAAGATATGAATAAAGAAAGAGTGCGCATACTCCGTACTGTCCTTGGCTCGCGACAGTTTCAAGTACGCGAATAGCATCTTTTTACTGAGCCGCAGCTCAGATGAATCAAGGAAAATGGAGCATACTATTACTTCACTCGATACAATGTTCGTACTCGTCAGGCTCGTCCTCCTATAACTCTGATGAGCGCTTGCAGTCATCATTTCTAAGGTGTTGACGACGTGATCTACGTGATTTTCTGGACCATCCCTGATGACAAGTATCTTTTCGATTGACTTCGAGCAATGATGGTGACGCAAATCTACTCATCATGATCATCTCGACCCGATTCACTCGCAAAAGATGTGCGGAAACAAAGCAAATACTCTTCCCAAATTCAAGTATGGACTCTGTCTTGTGGGAGAAAAAGGTGATGAACCCAAAATTTAGGTACATGCACAGATTCGATATTGCAACAACCATATCTCTGGACATGCTATGTCCCTTCATTGCTCTAGGTGGGCTGGACCAAGCTAGGTCCCAAAAGATGCTTGTGAACAGGATGACTGCCAGTAAAAGATGATGGTGGGACTGTAGACAGTCAGCTCGAGAGTCGAGACATTAGTTTTCGAAACTCTTGAAGTAAACCAATATCTGATACCCGCTCTTTGTATTAGGCCAAGCTTTTCCCTCGGACTTAGTATAATTTTTCCGCCTTCAATTTTCATAAACTCTAGCATGGAGGGATGGCGAGCCAACGTCAATTTCAACGATATCTGGCATTGGTCTATAACGACTAGGGTGAAGCATCTAGGCCCACTAGTCCCATCAAAGCAGGAGAGAGGGATGTATATAGGAAGTACGTTGATTTCTGGGAGCCCCTCTCAGTGAGCAATAACAAATCGTACGACTGCTTTTGACATACGCGGGAGAGCTTCGTGCGGTCTTCCTGGGATTTTCAACAAAGAAGTTACAGCATCATCCGACTCCAGACAACCGAACCTCGTTGTCCAGCATCGGCATGACAGCACACCTGAGAGGTATTGGACTTCGAACTCCTGACGATGAACTATTGACCGTATTGAGTCCTTACACTTTATGTATCTAGATCAACTAATCGAAGTAGGAAGGAGCTCGAGACCACTCTGAACCTCCGTCGACGTCGTGACACAGGAGTCGCGGGCGAAGAGTTAGTATCGTCAAGCAGTGAGCACCATTTTTGCTTTCCGTTGCAAACTGTTACGAACTCATCGACCATGTCATGGCCAGATCTCACCATTCTACAATCACTCGCCATCCATGCAGATTATCAAGGTGTCTCACTGTCCTCGATATCAAGTTTCTTTAGGCTCTGCAGAGTGCAACACCATTTTCTACAATGTCATTCCAAATTTTACAACTGCTTCCGATGAGTCACCATCTCAAAATCACGAATTTCAGGCCTTCAACTTGAAGATGTATTCTGTCAGTAAGGAGTCGGTTCGCTTAGGCCTCCTAAGTGAAATCTAATCCCCCATCCGTTCCCACTCCATGAGACTCACCAATCAGATTACTGTTTGTTACCTCTTGTTCTGATGTTCTTTCGATCTCGATCTCGGAGCTGCTGGTGTACGAGGTGAGGCTGGACTATATGTTACCTTATCCTGGTGCCGGTGAACTGCCAGACTACCATACTCAGGTTTGATCCTCCGATGTCATATGTTCCTCCTATGTCATATCAGTGGTTTTTCCATTGAGTGCCCTCCGGACCCCTCGTCGAAACGACATAGATAGAAGGCTGATGCTCTGGACTGTGGGCTCCCTATGACCACGGGTTTATCTTGACAACCGATCATAACTATAACGATCCTTGGGCGTATCTTGAGAAAGCAAATGGAAGCACAATGATACATCGTCTCTTTTGAATCGCTACCTTTCAAGGCGCTTTTCTTGAGCCATGGTAGTGCCTTCCTCCCCCCAAGGAAATGATTTACATCAGTATGTGAACATCTTGCATCAATATTCTGCGTCGGGATTACGGCTACAGTCTTACTAGGATAGGGTTCATTGTAATTTATTGGTGGTTGTAGGGGAGAACGACCTATCTTTATCGAACAGAATAGAGCTATGTAGCATGCAAACTTCCATCCGATGTTCTTGGAATAATACTGGTTCGTTCAGACGAGCTCACAGTTCAGCCATTCACTTTGAATTTTAGTTTCATCTTTTTTTTCTTTTATCTGGGACATTCCTTGATCTTTGACGCTGTCCAGATGCTGCCAGGACCTGCCAGGACCTTGCTTGATTCATTATCTCACTGACCATTCGTGACTCAGAGCAGTGGGGGAGTAAGATGGTATCCCCACCACTTTGGAACCAGTACCAGGAATCCAGGTACATCCCGCCCACGTCGGATTGGCCGGCGTCATTACCTGCTGGTAGAGGGACTTCTTTTTCTATGGACCATTGCTGCACGCCAGCTACGCATTGCAACAAACCTAGTGCTACATAGTGGCGTTCCAATCGCACACTGGTCGGAGAGGAGCGCTAATAGATACAGAAAGCGCCTGATGTTCATCTCCGAAGCTTCCTGATCCGTTAAGCTCGAGGATATCAGAACAAACTCCCATTCTTCTCATTCAAACAACTATCGATAACAATAGAACTGCCTCAAGGTCCTCTGCTGGACGATCTGCAAATGTCATACAGCGTCATGAGTTCAATAGAAATTGCATCGGTAATTGCATCGGTGATTTGTACGGACCTACACAAACTGCACAGTGCAGCCGGGGGTCTACGCATGAAGTCTGTATCACATCCACAAGACTGCTATAGATCCCACTTTCCAGTGTTATCATGTTAGCTTTTACATAGACGCTTGACTGGAAGGAAAAAGTCAATGTCAATCATCATGCAAGGTGCCAGGCATCTTCTGTTCTAGTCTGCAGATCCCCGAGTTTTCAGCGTCTAGTACTTGAACGACGTTAGTTGATCTAAGATAGGCTGATTCCATTGTTTGTGAACAGTCAAACGTTGATCATTCTCGCTGGTCCCATCACTTGTTTGTTCTCAACCTTCACTATTTATTTTCCAATTTGCGTGGAGGTCTGGAGTAGGTGGAGCATCAGGCGCTCCCCAAGACTCGCGAGGAGCAGAAAGAGTGTTCAGCTCCATAGCGAGGATGTTCTTCATATAGCCTAATATCGTGGGTGAGGTGTAAAAAATCAGCACGTCAGACGGGACAACAAACTTTTTTTTTTTGCTTTAATCCCAAGTCATTGGAGTCAGAGATAGATATTTTTGAATTTGTATGAAATTATGGGGATGATTCGACACAAGGAGTTTAAAATAGCTTGAGCACTGAGCCACATGTGAACAGCGGGGAATTCGAAGCGTGTAAACACGTGATTCGATGCGGGTCCACTGCGGGAAGAATTGGCCCACACCCTTCGATTTGGTTCTGCCCAGTGCTCAGCGCATACCTCTCACGCTGCACTGTTTTCTCCACTTCCCCTTCACTTTCGTTCAACTGCAGGAGAGGCTTCAGATCTAGAGAAAAAATGGAGGGAAATAATGGTCATTCAGTGGATGACTCAGCGCCTGGCACGCCACTTCCACTTGGTGAGGCTGATAGATTTCTGGAGCAGCCTAGGGCATCTTTTCTCGATTCAAATACTGGAAATTCGGTACAATCTACACCGAACAATTCATCACCACTGCTGGTTTCCAACAAGCCAGAATCCGACGGTTTCGAGCATGAGCCCCAACAAGCGAAACCAGGCTCGGAGTCAAAGAGGCGCAGGCCAATCATCTTAGCTCTTGTTGGATTAGGTATCTTGGCGGTCATAGTCCTTGCAGTTATCCTTCCGGTCTACTTCAAAATCATTAAACCGAAACAAAACCAGAACGATTCCGCAAGTCCTGCCTCTGCTTCTGCAGGTAGTAGTTCAGTGGGAAGTGGTTCGGGAAATCCTGCAAGTCCTAGTGGCGCTACGTCGGGCGGTGATGGTTCCGAGATCATTCTGGATGACGGTACGACATTCACCTACAAGAATTCTTTCGGGGGATATTGTAAGTTCATTGTAATTTTCACTGTTCTTTTTTTAATCTTACTGTATATGCTTAGGGGTTTACGACCCTAATGACCCATTTAACAACAATGCCCGACCAAATTCTTGGACTCCCCCGCTCAACGCAAGCTGGGACTGGACAACTGATAGGATTTATGGGTCAGTTGCGCCACATTCATTCAGACGAATATGATGCCGATGTCTTTTGTATCAGTGTTAACCTCGGAGGTCTTTTTGTCATCGAACCATTTATTACACCTTCCTTGTTCGAAAAGTATACGACCGCCGTCGATGAGTGGACCTTGAGCGAAGCCATGACTGCTGATACGAGCGAAGGTGGAGGTCTTAGCCAACTTGAAGATCATTACAACACGTTCATCGTGTGTATCTTACCGATCAGCACTTAATTTTGGCTAACTTCTGATATCTCAGACGGAACAGGACATTGCCGAAATCGCAGGCGCTGGTCTAAACTGGATTCGACTCCCTATCCCCTACTGGGCAATTGAGACTTGGCCAGGTGAACCCTTCTTGGCTAAGACTAGCTGGAAGTGAGCCTTTGATAGGTCGCTTACTCTCGAAAACAAATTAAGAACATCTTTTCCCCAGGTATATACTTCGCGTTCTTGGTTGGGCGCGAAAGTATGGTCTTCGTGTGAATCTAGATTTACATACTGTTCCAGGATCACAAAACGGTGAGAAGTTCGTGGCCTTCGCAGTTGGTTTCTGTTTTTGATATTTGTAGGTTACAACCATTCTGGTAAACTTGGTCAGGTTAACTTCCTGAATGGTGTCATGGGTATAGCCAATGCTCAGCGAACACTAAATTATATCAGAATCATTGTCGAGTTTATCACTCAGCAAGAATATCTCGACGTTGTTCCTATGTTCGGAATCGTGAACGAAGCTTTGCTGTCGACCATTGGAATGGACCAATTGACCGAGTTGTGAGTCATGACCTTACCGGCATCCCGCTATACCAGCAACCAACTCTTTACGAAAACCCGCTGCTAACAGAATGTGTCTGCAGTTACCTTGAGGCACACAACATGATCCGTGGAATTACCGGTCTTGGGGCTGGTAACGGTCCTTATATATCCATCCACGACGGCTTCGTTGGTCTCGACAGCTGGGCAGGTTTCCTCCCTGGCTCTGACCGCATCAATATCGACACTCATCGTAAGTTGGTTGCTTCTCGTTGTTAGGACGTTGTTTGAATTTGCAAATCAGCATATTTCGCCTTCGATGACGAACCAAATGATTCGCCCATCGCCACGGGGCTTGGATCAGACGCAGGCGGTATTTGGCCCGCACAGGCCTGCAATGCTTGGGGACCCGACATCAACTCGAGGTAGAATTTTCGTTGTGGTTTACTAATGGTGAATTGATTTCTTTTCATGTCCGACAGTCGCAGTGACTTTGGTGTCACTATCGCGGGAGAGTTTTCCAATGGTTATAACGACTGCGGTCTTTTCTTGAAGGGGACTACCTCCTATACTCCCTCCTACGGTGGCGACTGTAGCCTCTGGCAAGACGCATCAACATGGAATGATACCGTGATAGCTGGAGTCAAAGCGTTTGCACTCGCTAGCATGGACGCCACCCAAAATTGGTTCTTCTGGACATGGAAGATAGGCAACTCGACTACCAACAATCGTGTTGAGTCTCCCCTCTGGTCATATCAGCTGGGATTTGAGGGCGGGTGGATTCCCACTGATCCTCGAGAAGCAACAGGGGCTTGTGCTGCTCAGGGCGTGAGCCAACCGTGGAATCAAACATTCCAATCCTGGCAAACGGGTGGTGCTGGTGCAGGGACCATCGCTGCGACTGCCACTGCTGAATTTGGAATTTGGCCTCCTGCGCAGATCTCGGGTGTCGCAGTGGACCAGATGGCGTTTGTGCCTACCTACACACCTACTGGCTCGGTGGCCACTCTTCCTCCTCCAACTCTGACGGCGACGACTAGAAGCATAAGTGAAGGAAACGGGTGGTTTGACTTGTCTGACACTACGAGTGCTGCAACTGCAATCGCAGGATGTTCGTATCCCGATGCCTGGGATGCCATCAGTGCGACAGTCCCAGCCACGGTGTGTGGAGGCGGCACTGTCACCAACACGTCTCCTTCCACAGGAGCGACAATATCGGTCACCTCGGCATCAGTTACGGAGGTTACCTCTGTGTCTACATCAACTGCGGACGATACAACTGCTACAGTAACACAGTAAATCAGGACATGTTGTAGCAGGATTCTCTATTGTTATATATCCACTGGCATCAAGTTTCACCATCTTGTTGCTTCTGACTTTTTTTTTTGTTTTTTTTCTTGGAACTATTTCATAGGACACATGTACACTCGTTGTCAGACCGCGGCCGCCTATTTACAACCCTCCCTTTCACCCTAATTCTCTGTACGTGCTCATACATGTCTTATTATGACTCGGGCTACATATGGCATTAATGATATTTGCACCACCAATGCTTAACGAAGCGTAAGAAGCCGGCGAGTGTTTCAGTAAGTAACACTTCCCCCCGTCCCCTTCGTTCCCTAATGCTCCCCGATTTCATGATAATCGTTTGATTATTCTCATGCTCGTTAGAAGATGGATCGCATGACGCTTCGAAGCTTGGCTGAAGGCGAAAAAGCTGGTGTGGTAACTACGCCTCATGGTGAAAATGAGGTGTCGACCTCGACGACAATGGTGCAAATTGCTAATAGTGTATTCTTAAACAGGCAATATTGATATTAGGAATTACTGTCGCTGAGCCTGTGTCTCAGGATTGTCCTCCCGTCCTGTCAGAGTTCATGCCTATCGGAGATACTTACGGCGTACTTAGTCGAGTGCGTGAGTCATAAAAGGAGGTACTGGGTGCGAACAATCTATTGGAGAGTGAAGGTTATACTACGCATGGCTACCCTCATAGCGTTTTCCCTGGAGTGGCGGTAGGGAGGTAGTACCACTAATTAGTTTATGAATTCACTAAGATATCAGATAAATGCTACTGTTTAATAACATGTTACCAAGCGGTTGAGCCGATACTTATTTGAAATATTGACGATTTCGAAAGTTGGAGAGAAGGCCTTGGTTGAAGCTCGGCAATCGCAATTTGTTGCCTCCGGTGCAGAAAACATTCGCTACGTATTTGTTATGGTCCCCTTCGAATTGACTTCTGAGGCAATGAACTTTGGCCGGCAGGTTGTTCACTGTTTTACCGGGATAGATGGCTGTCGAGCATACACTCAGCAGGCACCAGCTGGAGGAGCGCCAGCATTCGACAAAAAGAACTCATTCAATCGATCATGATTTGGGAACAGATGCAAGCGCTGGCCTCGACGTGAAAATTTCAAGGCTGACGAGGTTCATAGCTCGATATTCAAAAAAAATCACTGCTGAGTGATCATGGATATCAGGATGACTTATCAGCAGTCAGCGGAAGGTTGATTGCAATTTTAGCCTGAGGGCAGCTACATTGGAACTAAATCAAGGACTCCCTTTCTTCAACATAACTGAAAGAATGGAACGATCCAGATTTTACTGGCTTGAGACAGTAATGTTGGCATGACATATCTGCAGAGCTTATTTCTTGATGTAATCATTGTGATCCAGCGTTGAGCTGGCTCTTGAGAAATCGATGTGGCTCGCTGAAGACGTTGCTCTGAGAGTTCAGTGGCGGGTCGAAAGAGTCCCACGGACTCTTCAATCACGTGTAGTAGACGCTTTCATCTCCCGTTGGCTGCTTCTTGATTAGTCCGATGGCATCGATGAGTAACTTGCCGTTACTCCACCTGCAATTACTTCGAAATCGTCGGAGCATGTTCATCGATTCCCCCTAGAATCGTTCATTTATATCCGAGATAATGACTACTTACTTTACCAGCCTGTGTAACTTTATGCATGGTACAGTCTCGCAGTGACATGATGAAGGTGCACAAACCGCGTTAAAAACTAGCTTGCCAATCACGGCTCAGAGCGGGAACTACTCAATCGTAATACGTCTGCAGCGCTTTGGGATCTTCAATCAGTTCACAAGCGGTTTTTCCAGGTGACCGTTGTTTGTGTTGATCCATTCTTTTGGTGCAATACAGTCTTGGGTTTGATAGGTTCTCTCTGATGTCTTTCCTCATGGGATAATTTTCAATCTCTTTGGCATAATCTCTGAACCTTATTTCTGTTTGCTGCCAACCTAATAGACCAGCGGTAAAAACCAGCGCGCGTGCTACATTTTTCGAACCAAACGCGTTAATTACGATACGCTCCATTGTATTCATGTCAGTCTTTTTTGGTTTGATTCGTTTCTCAGCCAAAGCAAGAACAGAGATAACAAAAGAAAAGAAATAGGGCTTCAGAGTGTTGTGCTCTAAGGGAAACGCGTCGGTTAAGGTACTTTCCGCTCAAAACCTTGTCTAACGGTACAACACTTGCAAGCTCTTCCGCGCAGTCGGCCAAAATATACACCGACATGTGGCTGTGCTTGGCATGAGAACGGAGAATTGGGTGCAGGTTCGAGCGAATCTTTACTCTTTGCTGTTCAGTAGCAGAGAAGCACAAACAGACGCTGTATTATTATTGTTGAATGTGTCGATTTGCACATCTTTCGAACTCATCGCACGAAAGTTGAACGAACAAAATAACTGAGGAGAATCGTGAGCTTGACATCGCTTTTTTGGGATACTATTGTATTTTTGAACTTATCACGAATTTCCGATAGAAGTTCCGAATCGATCCCATGAGTTTGGCGTTTCGACAAAGTTCGAAGGCAGTCATCCCTGTGCTTTACGAGAAGATTCAAATCTCAGCCCGTGGATATTTTTTCATTTATCTACAGCCGAGGATGGCTTAGGCGAATATCTTTCGATTCACCATCATTACTCTCGGGGTTGGTTATTTAAAAAGATCTTCCGCTCCATCCCCTGTTTGTCAATCCTCTGCCATCTTTACTACTGCTTTACTGCTATGGCATACCTTTCTCCTAGCCTATCAAATTCACACTACATGCATGACAGTGACGTCTCGAGCACTTCATCTCCCTCTCCTAGTCTCGAGAGTTGCTCGCTAGATCCTCTCTCCTCGACCGCAGCATCGGGTACGGATGACGTCTTCCGTGCCGTTGTAAGGTGTCGAAAAAGTTGGAAGACCCTCAAAGGAGGAAAAGTAGTGTGGCCACTGCATTTGGAAGCCGCTTTGCTTGAAGGCAGGTTCTTTGAAATCAATCTATACTTACATGCTGATGAAGAGGGTCAGGTCTATCTCTTTATCAGCCCGATAACTCTCGGGAAACGCTTCTACTTGGTCGGTGAGTACCAATGAGGAAGATGTATTGGTTCTCTCAGCTAAACTCAAAATTCAGGTTCCCCATGCGTAATAGATTCATCGCCGAGCACATCTTGAAAAGAACCGGAGAGACGCGAACTGCAAAACAAGTTGGCAGTCGTCTACAACAGCTTAGAGATACTTGCGGCGGGGGCAAGAAATGTATGAACGGTCTTCTCAAATCTTGACTTCCAAAGCTAACCAGATGTTAGTACAAAAATTACTTTCACCCGTTCTGAACTCTGGAACCCCTATCTCCAATCGGTCGCATTACTCACTTCGGCGTTCTGGTTCTCGCTCGACTATGGAGTCGTCGTCGGTTCCAACATCGCCCATATCCCAGGAATCAGACTGCTTATCCTCACCGAATGTGATGTTTATCGACCTTGTACCTGAAGGTGGTCCTTCTTCGCCTGTGGCACGTAAATATTCTTCCGACATTGATGTCACCAACGTGCTCGATTCCGTCGTATCATCATCTGGTCCTCGCAGGATTAAGGATATAAAACCCTCTTTGGCTTTCAAATCGAACTTCGACTCTTCCATAGCTGCCCGATCAACGTTCACAATATACTATCTTGACGGCACTTATGAGGATCAGTCTTTCTTGACCGCCATGATGGACCAGCCTGCACCGCAAGGCTCTACAGTGTACACATGCGACTTGGTACCTAGGTACTGGCATATGATATGCGACAGTCCGGGTAGGGCGATCTTTTACTATTGACATGGACACATGATCTCATTATTTCTCTCTAAAGACCCCACCGAGTTCACCATTGACCATCACATTATACGAGAACCATCGACGTCTTTTGATGCGCCAACTACGCTATTCTCTGCGACGTACAAATTCCGTTACGCACCCGAGAAAGATTATTCGTCACCGACTTCCTCATTCTCGACCTTGAGCTCTGATATCAGTGCCTTTCAAGAAGCCGATACCTCTAACTATCGGCAGTACAACCAAAGTTTCAGCACCGCAAATATCCCGGAAATGTCGTCAAGCTACGACTCTAAGGGCTGGGAGTGCTTTAATGAACTCCCTGTCGGACAGAGAGGATATACTTCACTGCCGAACACCCCCAACTGTTGGGACGATTATGGACCTTCAAGCGTTCGAAGTTCTTCCAGCTCTTCCTCCCCAACCACATCGAACTTCCCCTCACAGTCGCAATTTGTGAGTAAACCTTCTCTGCACGTTCTACTTGATGACTGATTCCCCTTTAGTATCACTTGTGATGTATTGACCATAAAAGTTTCAAAGTGAACGCTTTCCAAGCGTCACTCTAAATTATACACATATTTATCTACGAATCCAGTTCGTCTTGTCATAGCCCAAGAATTCTCAAGTTATGGACATTTCCGAACGTCTTTTGCATTATTATACATATACCAGTCTCGTTTTTACCACTTACTCTAACATCAAATCAAAACGCATTTGAACTAGTCTTGTATCTCATTTGAATGTCCCAATAAGTAACAGGTAATCTGCAGCGGATTGAGGATGTTATCAACTATTCCAGAACATGCAGGGAATGCAATACGAAATTCTAGATCAGCTTCGAGCTCAACATTGCTTCGGCTTGTCTACTCTCTTCGCTCCCGGTACCGTATAATTTTGGGTAAACTAAAATCAGAGAAACAATTACAACGGCATGCCGAAGAAAAATGAATAGATTACTTACGGCTCTTCAGACAGGATATGATCTGAATCCTGGCAGCAAATGCCTTCGTCATCAAAGAATAGTCCGTTTTCTGGTTAATCCCTCGTTCAATCCCTCGGGCAATCATTTCCTTCCTTGAATTCTGAGGAGTCGTTGCGTACACGTTCACCAGCGCGTCTACCCATGTCCGCATGGCCATTCCCCCTCCAAAAGCTTCCCACTTGCTCATTTCGAGAACCATGTTTGTGATTCCGCCGACAATCACTCCAACTTCCACTTCGATCTGTCCAAGCGCCTCTAGACCGATTGTCGTATTTGGAAAATGCTTCTTGATTGTGTTCAACATAGGAGCATATGATACTCTATCGCCTGCCTGTCCACGAGTCCCAGCCAGCCAGGCTTTGCATTGGTCTATCGTGGTGTAAATGTCGGACCTCAAGGTTGGCGAAATAGATTTTTTTTCAGATGAGGCGCCCTTAGCACTTAGCTGAACAATATCTCGGAACATGGTCGAGGATAGCGCGAAAGACAAAAAGAACGTGTTCACCTACCTTTGCTACTTGTTGCAGTAACACATGCCCACCTCGAGGCGATCGGTCGACGGACCGCAAAAAGTCGGTCATCTATCCCTGTCATGCGGGAGAATCCAGAAAGCGTAAACGTTGAAGAGTACTGTCATTACAAGATATTCATGGAATGATGGTAGCCAAACAATCAAGTACAAGTTACAGAGAAAACATCTCCCGCCGCTCAGATTATGATACCGTAAAGTTGCCAGATTGGCCGGTGAAAGAAGATATAGAGCCAATGAGAGGTTTTGAGTCGCCAAAGTAACGAATACGATATGTTCCGGCTGCAGCGATAGTGAGTTCGGGCAGGAGAGCTCGACAACGAACTTACATGGAGTCCCGTCTTCAATGGTCCTAGAATAAATGAGATCGTCAGTCAAGAGGTTTTCGCTCAAAGAACCGGTAATCTACCAAGTGATGTTGACTTGGCTGGTACCCAAAATCTGTAGATGTTATATTAACGTATGTAATCATTGGTGAGGAGTGTGCTACTCACTGTGCTGGTTTGGACCCATGAGTAAGTCGTGGACGGATGAGAGTCTGTCCTGAATGCCTGCCATGCTCCTGAAACAAGCCGGTCAACGTTCAAGAAGGTTTCCTCTAATCGAAGGTTGTTCTGGAACAACGATTAGCTGCTGGAACAATTGACACGAAAAACAGTAGCGCTCACCCTGGGGTTGGCCCCAACAAAAGTGGCAAAGACAGTTTGACCTGTCTGGTAAGGAGTGCTACTAACATCTGTCTGCACTTTACCGAAACTAGATCCAAGAGGAGCTGCATCAAAGACGACAGGCAACTAAAATATGAAAACAATGACAATGCATCAGGAAATAATGAACTTTGGGTGTACCTGAAGAGAAATTGCGCTAGAAGTTTGCTCAGCAGGCGCAGCGTCTGACGCTGGAGTACCCGTAACTGTATCGGCAATGAAGGGTACAAGGCTGGTATATTTGTCGATGTAAGCGTCAAGAGTGTCTAATTTCAAGTGGATCACCAACGATTCCCTTTGAACCAAGAACAGCACGTACATTGTCCGAAGATTGTGGATGCCCCCTCGTATCTCTGTACGCTGTATTCTTCGAGAGTAGCCACATAATGGGCATAAGTATTCGCAGGACCAGCGATCACGACATAAGCATCGTTGTCAAGAACGCCCGAGGATATCAGCGTAGAACGCACGGCTTCTCTGCAGTGAAGATAATCGGGGAGACCTCGTGAGCTCGTCCAATTTCCGTTTCAAAATTAACGGAACAAACCTAATTCTTCGTCCGGACATTGTCGTCAGCTCACCTGATTACAATGTGATCAATTCAATCTTATCATCACACCTGCTTGAGAACGCACCTGGCATAACGAGCATCACTGGACGGACGAAGAAGATTAAGTTCGATGTTGCATAAGATAGCAATGCTTCCAGCGCTACTGACCCAATTGTCCTACACGAAGCATCTGAATGTCCACCGTGCTGGGAGACCATTGGTAGGGCAAATCCGCATATCCCTAATATAGCGTGTAAGCGCGAAGAAGGGAGAAAATGCGATGGAAGCGCAGAAACAACGTACAGTATTGAGAAGAATGGGCTTGGGATTTTGACATGCTATCTGTGCCGCAGAAGGTGCTGGGGTGACAAAGTCTTATTCAAAGAGTCATAGTTAGGATGATAATCCCGAGCCCAAGCAGAAATAGGAATTCGGACCTTTTACTATCTCCCAGAAAGGATTTCTATCAAGACATTAGGGCTAACAATGGAATTCGTATAGAGAAGGCCTACTGTGGTTGTGAAGAATTGTCCCCCTGGATGAAGTCGAATGCGCCTGGGCCATCGCTGAAAAAAGTTCAGATTTCCCACCAGCGAGTAGAAGTAAGTTTTTTCGAACGTAGTTCCACCTGCGAAAGCAAAACCTACGAAGGTATTCGTTTAAATTCTACCCTGAAAACATAAGCGATATAATACTCCTACCCATGGCAGCGGGACAGGTCTGTACAGTGGTCCCATTTGGTAAAGTGAACGTGTGGTTGGCCCTAACCGAAAATGGTTCAATGCGGTTTAGGCATATGTCAAGATAGACGGTTCATTAAACTTACATATCCAAGTATACGTGTACGCTCCTCACCGAACCAGTGACGGAACTACGATTAGAAGCTTCCATGACGGTTTGAGCACCATCCATTTGATATTGGGCGATTATTTCGTTCGAAGCAAAGTCCGAAATACGGAATCCGGGGCCGCTGCGTGATAGGATATTAGACAACTGCTCCAGAGCAAACGGGGATATTTCACCGTCCGTGACAATCCTCGACAGTTCCACCACAAGTGGAGTGGTCGAAATCGCAAGACATTCCGTCGTAAGTTTCACCAGGGCTTTCACAGAATGCCCCAAGGCTAAGCTAAAGGTCAGCAGTCAAAACATCTAGACATACAGTTCACTCGCGTATTAGGGCTGGTGTCACCAACGTTGGCTAAAAGCGTGTATGAGATATAGGAGAATGTAGCATGAATGAGACACGAGATCACCTTGTGTAAATCCAGCCACGAACGTTGCATTTCCGGGCGTAGCATTAGGCTCAACCATCGCTGAGACGCAAAATCATGAGGTCGTGATGAACAGAGTAGAAGGCTCGGATGAATTTACACTCATAGAGATATGCCGCCATTCCTTTATTATCACCGCTGATGAGAGTGTTGTTCTACTCCCCCTAAGTCGTGCCGTACGCGATAACAATGAATTGTGACATACCTCATAGAGACTGGTACCATGGACAGCGAAGAAACTGAGGAAGCCTCGGGCATTCCCGTTCGTGTCGTCAAACCTTAACAAGGTTAATTCCTTGTCCTGATCGAACTCGTACTTTGCTCGCTCTTCAGCAGGATTTGCAAGATAGGCCGACGGTGACCGGTTGATATTCGCATTCAAGACAGTGGTGTTTCCCAAGCTCAAACTTCCGGGCGCCAGGCTATCGTGCGCTCTTTGAACGGCAAGAACAGTGCCTTGAACGATCGCGTTAGCTGTAGCAGCAACGTAACCCAAAGAGGTGATTTGTGGAAGGAGGTTTTCTAGGTACCCGCCGACTCCCGAGTGTTGATGAGTTCCTACGAACGCAATGTTCTCGTTGGTATATAGGCCGGAATACATATCAGTAAGGGTGCTGACGATTGAGCGCCGAACGCCGGTGTCACCCATTGCAATGTCTAGGAAGTTGATTAATACCAATGAACATAGCCTGAAATCAGGTGTTGCAGTAGACGATGCCTTGGGCAGATCATTTGTTCAAGGAGATGGAAAGGAATAGAAGAGAAGCCATGGCCAAATTTGTCGACCTGCCCTCAAGTGTCATAGAGTAAATTGTGAATCACCCACCAGCATTAATGAAGACGATCGTGTTAGAAGGGTTATCCTCTTCAGCGACAATGAATACGCGACTTCGCTGGCGCATGTGCAAGCCCGTATCCGTCTGTGCCAAATTGGCGTATCCCTGCGACATATAATTTGTACTCTGGCCATAGAAACATGTGCAAAAGCACTAACCATCATATTAGTCTCTACTACGGGGCTATGTCGATGAATGAGTGAACGCTCGAGTGCTGCATAGTCAAAGAAGGTTACCCAGTGATATCTCCAGTTCCTACGTGCATTCATGAGAAATCAGAGGTTATTTCACCGCAGTAAAGTTCACCTAATCCGAGAAGATACTGTGCGCCCACGCGTTGCACCCCGACATTGCTTTGAAGAACATTGCTCGATGCTAACAGGGCGGTCAAATAGTAGAGCATAGAGCCGGTCATTGTGTCCAGCGTGCCGCGGACAAAGTCCAAGAGATCCAGAGACAGCAATTCCTGGACGACGATAGGCATTCTGATGAGATGGGAATTGGCTTTTAAGAGCCCGGTATCATTCTGAGTGACGAGCACATGGATTAAGTATCACGAGAAACTGATGAATACTCACTTCCGTCCCTCGCTACTCTTCTTATGCTTGCCAATAGATGGATTGGGTATGTTTGATCAGTAATAATTTATTTGCCAGTAGAAGAATGCAGAGAGAAGAACTCAACGCGTGGTCGACTCGACGCGTGATCCTGTACTGACATCATATCTTTCTACGCTCGTCACACACGTGCCATAACGCGTTCAACGCCGCCACTGGCTCAAAATATTTAAACAAAGTTTGAATAATTGGTATTGAGTCCTATTCAAGAGCTGCAATAAGTCTTCGACAGTCGCGTTGCGGTCTTGGGGAAAAAGTGGATCTCTATACTCGAAGGGACGACGGTAGCATTATAATATCACAGGAAAGTCCTAATACTGATTCGTCACCTAAGGAGGTTCCTCTGGCTATTCATTGGTGGCCTTCATTCGAGCATAAAGTTCATAGAAGCTTGCTGATGAGAGCGGATTTCCTTCGAAAAGGGGTTTCTGTTACTGTATCTAGACTCAACCTCTGGATCCCAGATAGCCAAATGTAGGGGATCCAGTAATTTATTGTATTGCTTCACATCCATGATTCACAAGTCTGATGTTTCAAGCCTTTCCGCTCGGCTTGACTTTTCTGACCAACATCATACTTCCCGTGAAAATTTACATGTATAAGGTGATTCATATTGAAGGGAGCCAGAAGAAAGACCAGTAGTGGGCGTTGCAAGGTCGACCACGAGCAGCTTTACAGCTGGTATGAGAATAGTAATGATGTCCCTGGCGGATACTGGTTCATGTACAACTAGGTTAGGTCCATGGAAAATGAAGATATGTCTGACTTACAGTGGCCACGTCGAACTTCGACACCGTCTACATAGTTCGCCTTCATCGCCTTTCAACTCGGTGCAGATGCGGAACATTTTGTCAGCAAGTCTTTTCCTTGGTGTATCTTTTGAGCATTTTTTGACTGGTACTTATAGCAAGCACAGATTTGACGTATGCATAGGGCGCCGGATCCACACGCAAAAATCAAGGGCAGTCGTGCTGCGTGGGTTCGAACAGATATACTTCAGGCATGACTTTTCCAATCCTGTTTTGTATAAAGATGAGTTCGTGAAGTGATAAGAAAGTGAGATAGAAACACGTACATATCAGCGAACTTGGAATAAACACTAAAACAAGGTGTTTATCAAGTTCAGCATAGCCATAGTCTTGGCCTCGAGCAGCGTTATAAGTGTGATGGTCGGACGAAGTCATCGCAGTGATTAGGTTGGAATGAGTCGGGAACGAGCACCTGTTTGAAGTATCGCATAAGAAGCACCTTTTACACCTAGACAGATCGATAATGCATACTACGCGTCATCCCCTCGCTTGCGGTATAGTCATAGGCTTTGTTCGAGTGAGAAAGAGCGTTGTTCGGGCCACAGTTATAAGAGGCTGCAAGTCAGTCACCTGAGCAGCCTTGAAGCAGGTGGTGAATGCGAGCCAACACCGTTCATGGAACGAACGAAGAGCAGAGGAATTTGTGAATTGAGATATTGCATGTAATACATGTAAAGCAACGGTTGCGCGAATTCCACAGCTGGGAGGGTTCTTCTGTCATGCTTCACCTTTTTCCTTCAATAATTCTGAGCATAGAAATCAGTAAGTATGTTGAAGTAGTGAAGGAATAAAGTGTCAGAGGTGCTGTTTGGCTATGAGCTGGGCCATTCGTCAAAGTTGGAAGCTACGACTGGGGCGGCAGCGAAATCATCACGAAAGAAGTCAGGTAAGAGAGCATACCACGAGCAGCGAGTTGTTTCGGTGTATCAATTGAAGAGCCACCAGTCTTGTGGTCAGCGTTGATCAACATCGAGAAAGCTGGGAATGGAATATGTATCCAGAGTTCACGCGGGTCAAAGCAGGAATTACAATACTGACTCGACTCTCCACACCAAGATGGATAATTTATTATTTACCAGAACGTGTGCTATCTTGCGCACGTGACGCGCTCGGGGATGGGAGACCTGGGAACATAATAAAATAACCTCAGCTTGCACTGTTTGACTCGAATACCATCTCGATACCATCTTACTAGTGTCTCTTTATACCCACTGAGCTGCTCACTGTAACGAGACTATTTGGCTCTTGCGGTCATTCGATTTCGTCAGCATTCGGATAGTTTCCGACACATATAAATACACATACCAATATCCCAGGTGTCAACCACAATGACCTCGTCGCAACCAACAGAGCTTGCTGATGTGGCTCCGAGCGCTGTCAGTTCGAAATCGAAAGACCCTCAACTTACGGACCAAACCAGACTTCTCCCTCGTCGACAAGTCATTATCGTGGTATTCGCTCTCTCTCTATGTAATCTTGTTACAACCCTCGACCAAGTGGTTGTCTCCGCGTCTCTTTCCACTGTCTCATCCGCGTTGAACGCTGGTTCAGTTTCGGCCTGGATTCCAGCTGCGTATCTCATGACGTCCACCGCGTTTCAACCTTTGTACGGCCGTCTTTCCGATATCTTTGGCCGAAAGGCTGCGATCACGCTTGCGATGGTAATATATATTGTCGGGAACTTGATCGCAGGTTTTTCGAAATCTGTAATCCAGTTGATAATCTTTCGCGCAATTGCGGGTATAGGAGATGGTGGTGCGACGAGCATGGTCCAAATTGTGATTTCGGATATCATTTCGTTGAGGGATAGGTATACAATATCCTCGTTTGCGAGAACCTTGATTTGACTGGAATATACGATAGAGGAAAGTTCATGGGATATGCTGGAGGGGTGACAGCCGCTGGATATGCAATCGGTCCTATCATAGGTGGTGCGCTGGCTCAGCATGTTAGTTGGCGTGTAAGTGAAAGACTTTCTATTGATCTGCTCTTTGTTGGCGAACCCTTTGTACTTTTGATAGTGGACATTCTGGATCACTCTTCCAGTGGCTTTATTTGCGATAGTAGCCATAGTCTCCCTTTTGCCTTTAAAACCTGTACAGGGAGACGCGCGCAGGTACGTATCTTTAGTCCTTCGTTCGTTATCTTACTTTTGATTTGTGTTTTTCCCAGAAAATTACTCATGATAGATTATGTTGGTGTATTCCTGACCCTTGCGGCCTGCACGATGATTATGCTTCCCTTGGTCTGGGTAAGCAGAAAAAGATAATCTGCGATCAAATCTCCTTATTGTCATTGTCAGGGCGGCACTACCTTCCCTTGGACTTCAGGTGTCATCCTAGGACCTCTAATTGCTGGAATATTTGTAGTTGGCCTATTCTGTGTATGGGAATCCAAAGTAGCGAGGCTCCCGCTCGTTCCCAGTACGTCTCAACTTCATATATGGACTGCTAGCATTCACGATCCTCACTTAGTGTATATCTTCCGACACATGACGGTGGTCGGCGTATACATTTGCATGTTCATCAAGTATGTCTTCCCTCCTCCAGTCCTTGGGTATCTATATAGTTACTGAGTCCTCACGATGCAGCGGATACGTGTTCTTCTCGATGCTCTTCTACCTGCCTCAATTCTTTCAAGTCATCCTGGGCTATTCATCTACTCGTTCTGGTACGTCGTTATATCATCATCTTACCCGGTCATTGTATATGAATGTTTTTTGCCTTCATAGGATCGTTTATCATTCCATTCTTGGTCAGCCTGATATTTGCCGCGCTAGCGGCTGTAAGTTCTCCCATTGCGAATCAATTTTCTTTGTCTGACCATATGTTTCCAGGGAATGTGGGTCACTCGTACAGGAGAATATCGAGTAAGCGCTGCATCTTTGTATCTTGAAACCTCAGCGAAAGAACTCCCTTTACGTTTCGTTAGTTCATCATCTATTTTGGTTTCGGGTTATACGCTATTGCGTGCGGTTGCATAACGATATTCACTGCCCAAACAAGCCGAGTGGTCATGGTCGTGCTCATGATTCTTGCAGGCCTTGGCGCAGGAGTGGTGCGTGCTTCCGTGTTTTTCAGTGCAAGTGTTCGCCAGGAATAGTCCAATTTCAGACCATGCAAACGACAACGGTCGCAGCCCAAGCTAGTGTTGAGAGAAAGGACGTGGCGGTTGTTTCTGCAGTGAGAAACGTATGTGTTGTGTTTAATGTGATGCATCAAGGCTCAATGCCGACTTGTATCACTTAACAGTTCTTGAGGATGCTTGGTGGTGCACTCGCGCTTCCATCTTCTGCCGCCCTACTGTAAGTCTAACGAAGCATTCCTTTAAACACTGGTGAAATCCGTTTTCAGGAATAACGCTATGCGTGTTTCTTTGGCCTCTTTCTCTCTCTCTTCCGATACCATCTCATCTGTCATCAACGACCCATCCATTCTCAGACAACCCACCAATCTCTCAATGCTCGGAATCTCAACATCTCAAGCTGATTATATTTTGACTCAAGGATACAATAAGGGTTTCAGAAACATCTTCATCCTCAATACTTCATTATCATCTCTTGCGTTTGTGGCCAGTGTTATTCTGATACGACATAAGGAGCTGCTGAGGGGCGATGAGGAACGTTTGAAGATGGAGGCGAAGGAAGCGTTGAAGAAGGGAACAGGAACAGAGATGGAAATGGGAAAAGTGAATGTGAGTGGTCAGGATATTGAGACAAATCCTGTCTCTGAGGTACAGAGATGATATCAACGTCCTCGAAATATTTCCTCGACATAGAGCTAGATTGTCTTCTGCCATAGTGCAATAGATTTTAATTTTAATTTTGAAATATTCTCATACATGGTAGCCAATCGGACAGCTTTGTAACCTTTCCGGCCCGGAATTCTAGTATAAAAACTTGCACCGTCCTTTCTCTTTTTTCTCCTTACAGTCATCTCGTCCACATTTACAATAGGCTCGGATTCATTTCATGAATTGTCTTCGCTGTTGGGCGGGTAGAGGAAATAGACCAGAGCTGGGCATGTCATCTTGTCGTTGACTTTCTACTGGTTAGGTGACTAATCAGCTTTGGGTACACTTTTTTTTTTCGTGGTGTCGTATTTGTACTTTTTCCAATGCGTCAATATTTTTGACGTCCTTTGTTTCGTTGGAATTCAACTATAGAAGTTCTGGTGCTTCTGTTCATTTTGGAATGACTGAGAGCGGGGCGCTTCGTTTTTGTCTACCGCGTAGGTCTCAGGGTTCGGATGACCGTGGCCGCTAGGAACTCGGGTGAATGTTGAGTACGAATCAAGAGCATCCAGAGCATCCAATCGTCTACAACTGTTTCCAACTATTCATTCGTCTCTGGACGTCGTAATTTCCATAGACTCATCCCTAGACTACAGTTAAGCGCCGGCCTTTTATCAATAACCAAACTCGTGTATCACTCGCGCTCGCGAACTGTTGCTTTCGTCTCTGTATACAGAAAAAATCACAGAGGTTATATTACTATGGTTGTTTAGGGATCTTCCAACTTTTTTTTTTGTGGAGTTTTATACTCTCAGAGCCGATGACAGATCTATTTTCTTTGAACTAAACGTCCATCATGGATCTTTTTTCTTTTCTCGATGGCGCACCCGCCGAGCCTGAAAATGACCTCGATGAAGACATGGACATGCATTCTCCTGTTTTACCTCAAAAGCGAAAAATTGAAGAGGATTCATCTAGCACCCCAGACGAACCATTCGTTCCACCAAAAAAAGCCAAAACCGAATCAACACCTGCCGCAGAACCCACATCAGCACCAGTTGTTCTAGATGATTTTGAGACGGAAGCTAAACGAGAAGTGGCAGCTAGTGCTGGTCTTACTGGGGGCGTGGAACCAAGCTCGCGATTAGAATTGAGTCATCAAGTAAGTACCCTTTAATCTCACTCAAGAATATCACTCAACTTGCATTGAAAGGTAAGACACCAAGTCGCAGTTCCTCCTGGATACAACTATATTCCCATCTCCCAACATGTCCCTCCAGCGAAACCCGACCGAGAATACAAATTCGAACTTGATCCATTCCAAGAGGTTTCTGTCCATGCTATCCAAAGGAACGAAAGTGTTCTGGTCTCAGCACATACTAGTGCTGGAAAGACCGTCGTTGCTGAATATGCTATCGCTCACTGTCTGGCAAGAAAGCAGCGTGTAATTTACACGAGTCCCATTAAAGTGAGTCCGATCGCGTTAATCCTGGCTTTATGCTGAGGCGATTCCTCTCAGGCTCTCAGCAATCAAAAATATCGTGAAATGTTCGCCGAGTTTGGAGACGTTGGCCTTATGACTGGAGATGTTACGATTAATCCTTCCGCGACTTGTCTTGTCATGACCACCGAGGTACGTACGCACCTTCGTCAACTTTTGAGTCATGTGACTCAATTCGCAGTAGATTTTACGCTCCATGTTATATCGCGGTTCCGAAATCATGCGTGAGGTTGCGTGGGTCATTTTCGATGAGATTCATTACATGAGGGACAAGGAAAGAGGTGTAGTTTGGGAAGAAACCATCATACTCCTTCCTCACACTGTTCGCTACGTCTTTTTGTCTGCCACAATCCCAAATGCGATGCAGTTCGCTGAATGGATCTGTCACTCTCACGAACAACCTTGTCATGTCGTCTATACCGACTTCCGACCTACTCCATTACAGCACTATCTTTTCCCGAAAGGCGGTGAAGGCATCTATCTCGTCGTGAACGAAAAGGGCGAATTTAGAGAAGACAACTTTAGCAAGGCAATGGGCGAAATACAGGACCGTGCAGGTGAAGATCCTGCAGACCCTCATAGTGGAAAGGGAAAGAAGGGTAAATCGAAAAAGGGTGGCGAGAGGAAAGGTCAGTCACTCTCACATACTTTTTAATCGCTTCTAAATGTCTTGTTCAGCCATCTCCGATATATCTCGCATCATCAAAATGATCATGATCAAAAACTACAACCCCGTCATCGTATTCTCGTTCAGCAAACGTGAATGTGAAGCTAACGCGTTGACCATGTCCAAATTCGAATTCAATTCCACTGACGAACAAGAGGTTGTCACGAACATCTTCACAAACGCCATCGAAAACCTCTCCCCCGACGACCGAAACCTACCTCAGATAAACCAGCTCCTTCCTCTCCTGAAACGCGGGATAGGTGTTCACCATAGTGGTTTGTTTCCCATACTGAAGGTACCGTCTCTTCACTTATGCCGAACGAAATTGGTTCCTTACCCATTTTGCAGGAAGTAATCGAAATTCTATTCCAAGAAGGCCTCATCAAGGTCCTTTTCGCAACGGAGACATTCTCCATCGGTCTCAACATGCCTGCGAAAACAGTAGTGTTTACCGATACGCGCAAGTTCGATGGGCGCGAGCAACGGAGTCTCTCTTCTGGCGAGTACATTCAGATGTCTGGGCGTGCTGGGCGTCGTGGGCTGGATGACCGAGGGGTGGTAATCATGATGTGTGACGAAAAGTTGGAACCTAGCGTGGTCAAGGAGATGATCAAAGGAGAGGCAGACCGACTGGATTCAGCATTCCATACTGGCTACAACATGATCCTGAATCTCATGAAGGTCGAGAGTATCAGTCCCGAATTTATGCTCGAACGCTGCTTCCACCAGTTCCAAAGTAGCGCCGGTATACCAAAGCTGGAAGAAGGTAACCTTTACCCTATTATATTCCAATATATGCCTAATCCACTCTAATCAGAACTCAGAAAGGAAGAGCGGAAGAAAGATGCAATCTTAATACCAGACGAGGATCGTGTAGCTCAGTACTATGAATATCGTCAGCAAATAGATATGATGACAGCCGACTTCAAAGAAGTCATCACACATCCTACCTATTCATTGCCGTTTCTCAAAAAGCCTGGCCGACTGGTAAAGGTTAAGTATAAACATATGGATTTTGGTTGGGGAGTTGTCATTAATGTTAATGAGCGATTACCGCCCAAGGTATATCAAGCATCGGTGTTCTTCCATGTCTGTCTGAAGATTCTATCAGAACCATCCCATGCCTAGAGAAGATATCCCACCTCATGAACAATACATTGTCGATGTCCTTCTTAATTGCGCACCAGGACGGAGCATTCCTTCGGAGGACCGAACAAACCTTACTGGTGTCCAGCCATGTCCGCCGGGTCATCCGCTCATTATCTCTGCGGTACTTTCGACGCTCGACTGTATCAGTCAATTGCGAATATACCTTCCCAACGACCTGCGACGAGAGCAAAACCGAGAAACGGTATGGAAAAGTGTTCTGGAGGTCAAGCGTCGACTTTCGGATGGTATTCCGCTTCTCGATCCCGTGAAAGACATGAAGATCAAGGACGATAAATTTACGACTCTAGTACAGGTGTGATTTATCTCTATTGGAGTCTTGATAAGTTAAATTTTATCCTTTGTAGAAAATCGAGATGATGGAAGATCAAATCCTCAAAGACCCACTGCACATGGATCCCCGACTTCCCGAGCTTTACGGACTCTACAAGAAGAAAAGAGAATCTCAAGACACCATTCGAGTACTCAAGAAGCGTATACAAGCGACCCATGATGTTCTTCAGCTGGAAGAGCTTAAATGCAGAAAACGTGTGCTGCGTCGTTTGGGATTCACCGGTCCGACCGACATTCTAGACATTAAAGGCCGGGTTGCTTGTGAAATTAGCACAGGCAATGAACTACTGCTCACAGAGCTCATCTTCAACGGTGTATTCAACAACCTTACTCCAGAACAATGCGCGGCTCTGCTCAGTTGTTTCGTTTTCGATGAAAAAGTATACCTTCTCCAAAGTCTGCTTTCCACGGTCCTCACATTCTTTATTTCCAGAGCAACAGACAAACCAAATTGAGTGAAGAACTCGCTGCTCCGTTACGAGCAATGCAGGAGTTTGCCAAGCGCATCGCAAAAGTATCCGTGGAATCGAAGCTACCTATGGATGAGGAAAAGTATGTTGCATCGTTCGGGGTAGAGCTAATGGACGTTGTAATGCAGTGGTGTCAAGGAGCTTCTTTCTTGGATATCTACAAGGTGCGAACTGGTTTCATGTATATTTTTATCCTATACTTCTCTCAACTGTTATCCCAGCTCACCGGTGGTAGTATATTTGAAGGCAGCATCATTCGTATGTTCCGCCGACTGGGGGAGCTGATGTGTCAGATGGCCATGGCTGCTAAAGTCATTGGGAACACAGAGCTTCAACAGAAGTTCGAGAAGAGTTCAGAGATGCTTGAACGTCCAAATTCTGTGATTTTTTGCTCTTCTCTGTATTTATAGTACAATTGATTCCACTTTGTGTTGATGAATGTGAATATACTATGGTTGTTAGGGATAAGATCTTTTGACCACTACTTTTACTATTCTTTCACTTTTTTAAAAATTGTGTATACTGCTTCAAAAACTTACTGGATTGGAATTCTGAGTAGATAGTGATGTTCTAAATGCTTTCAAACCCCTACTCCCAGGTCCTTGTGTGATTCCAAGAAGGGCTGCTCATGTTGGGCAGTCACTGAGTGAAAACAGGGATCTTTCACTCAATTGTCACGGAAATGTGATGGTAAAGCTGCTCCATGGCAAGCAGGCAGGTTTGGCAATGAGCACAAATTGGACCAGCACACAAATTTTCATTGATAGTATAAATTTATTCATTTGGGGGGTCTAGGGCAAATGGGAATGAGGGCGAGGGTGAGGATGTGAGTGTTAAGGTTGTGCAGCCATAAAGGATGAGGTCAATTGTCTGATGCTCCAGAGCAATGTGCAAAGGTCTGAAGCATGGGAACTATGGTGATGGTATAAAATCTAACGAAGTGTCTTTAGGACCAGAGAAGAGGAACAATCTCTCATAAGTAAGTACCTAACGAAGTGTCTTTAGGACTACAAGTAGTCAGTACTTTGTAGGACATAGGTAAAATAGAATAGATAACTCACCCAGAGAAGAGGAACAATCTCTGGGGGCTAACGACGCGAACGGTACAATATATAAGTATAACTAAGTGCTTCCGGGCACAGCTCAAAGAAAAACGAAACGATAGGAAAACTTCTGAAACCTGAGCAGCCGACGGATACGTCGGGGACGTGTGTCTGTAAATGGTAATGGAACTGCGACTAACGTCGCTTTGCGTATCATCGATATTCCAACAGATGGCATGAGGGAAGCACAGTCCTTTGGAAGTAAGGGACTTCAACAAAGCTATTAGCAATGCTCCCTATATGCTATCTGGGTGTCCCAGTGAAGTGTAAAGAATTAATATAATTTCGGAAGGTTGCACTGTCCATATGTCTGGTCTGTGTTAAGACCGTGCCGGTGAGGTTCTGTAGGGTCTTAGGGGAGTGGATAAGGAAAGGGTTTAATTGATTAGTCTCCGGTGATCGATCGGTAATTGATCGGTCAATCGAGATAATGGAAATGAGTATAATTGAACAAGAACCTTAACACTATTATCGATAGTGTCCTCGCCACGTTGCAGGGTTCCGTGAATGTTCAGAAGTGAGTGTAAGAGTGAGGAGAACGTCTGGAGATCGACCATTGATGTTTCAGACGATGAGGAAGAGTTAGATAGTTCCGGACGGAGTTCAGCAATGATCTAAGTTGATATTTAAACTGGAGAACTACCTACAAGATGCTACAGCTTATATACTAACCAACCTAATTGTTAAATGATAAACAATAAGGATTCTAAATAAAGCTATAGTAACTGTGAGTTGTTCTCACTAATAGAATTAAAAGACAATAATGTGAGAATGGATAAGTAAACACATTCGAGTCAATCAAATGCATCGTATGGTTCGAGGTTGAACCGGAGGAAAATAAAAAGTACAAGTCGTTTCTGGGGATCGGAAACTCCGTACGGAAGTCCGGAGGCATACTTGTAACAGTCTGGTCCAAAATTATGCATAATAAAGAAGGATATAACTTTTATTTCAAGCTGGGGAACAATACGAAACAATCTACTTAAGTACTAATGCTTGTGGCTAACCAGAGTAAGAAAGTAACACATGTATCCAATGATGACTGATGCTGTATAATTGAAATCATAAGTAAAAGTGTTAGCATGAATGAATGTATAACTGTTAACTACAAGTGAAGGATAAATCACCTCGCATCGCACCGGACCAGACCTCCGGAGCCGAGCAAGTGATTAGTTGACAAGAGTGAAGTAGAAAGTGAATGATAGTGAACTCCCTTGCATGATTATAGAAAAAAGTGGGAAACAAACCTTCGAGCAAATTTTATATCCTATTATCCTTTGAAAAATTAACCGGGGGCAACTACGGCAAAAGAAAATAATTAGTTTGAGATAGAGTGTTAGAGTTATGCTGGATACAGCCGGGTAAACCATCCAGTGCGATGCGGTGCGATGCGGAGCGGTGCAAAGGGTCAATAGGGACGTTGATACCACTATTAGTAGTACCCTCGTTAGAGTCGCTTGTCCCAAGGTAGAAGCAGTTGGATCTGAAGTGTCTGGTCCGAAGCAAGATGAGTGAGTGAAAGTCTCAACTAAGACTGACTGTACAATGTCAACTAAGGTTGATATTTAAACTCAGGTACAACATTGATATCCTACAATTTAAGTACTAGCTAACCAGAGTAATATAAAGTAACACATGTACTTCTGGATGACTGATGTTGTATAAAGGAAATGATGAGTAACGTGATAAATGAATGAATGTGAATAAGCAAGGTAAAAGGAAGATAGTTCGCATCCACCGGATCCGATGATAGTTTTTTTTTTTTTTTTTTTTGTATCATAGTTTAAACACCTTTGTGCCGAAGCATATGGTAGTGTATAGTCTGCAATGTATGTACTCGTATCTCGCGTTTCTCATAAGTATAAACCCGTCCAACAATTGTCGTTCCCGTGAGGGATACATGACGCGAGTGCGTCTGACCAAAAGGTCAAAGGTATAATTGCCGCAAAGTCCATATACCATAAGGTATTAAAAGAGCCTGTAGGGTGGGATTAGTTGGTGATGGTGGTAGGATATCATTGGTCTTCTTCGCCCTCGTCCTCCTACTCGTCCTCGTCCTCTCGTAACTCTGGCAGTTCTCCGTAAATATGTCGAAAACGACGTGTCGTGTTGATGTAACGGAACAGCGCTGGCAAAGCCTTCCTCGACGTTAGCAGAGGGCCTAGGCCCCATTGTTGATTCGATATTTCCCACTGCAGCTTCTCTCTAGCTCGCCGATGTGCTGGGCACTCGAGTAAGTAATGTCGAACAGTTTCGTTGTTGTTCCTGCAGCATGGGCATGTCGGTGATTCTGCTTTTCCTATGCGATTGAGATGTTTCTGTAGGGGGATATGGCCAGTTCGTAACTGTGTGAGGATTGACAAAAGTGACCGTGGTAGCCATCGCGCTAGTTTCCAGTATCTTCTGCTTACGGCAGTCGCCTTGCCGGGGTCAATCCTTTGGAAAGCGTCGTATCGCGGTGACTTTCGCCAAAGCTTGTCGTGGTGTCTTTCTAATTGCTTTCGGAAGGTTCTGATGGCTGCTGACTGGCTATGTGGTAGGGGTTTTCGTAAACATATTGGGAGTTCTGCCTTTCTGCTCGACCTCGTCTCTGCCGCTCGTTTAGCCTCCTGATCCGCTCTCTCATTTCCATCTACTCCTAAGTGTCCTGGTATCCATGAGATGGTTACCCGAAGGTCTGGCGCGTTTGCCCGCAGTTCCTGGAGTCTATCGTGGAACAGGTCGAGTATGTAGTGCGAGGGTCCCGTCTTAGCACTGTTGGTAGCAGCAATGGCTGCCGTGCTGTCAGCCCAGATGGATAGTTCGTCCGTACCTGTATTATGAACCGACGCCAGATGCATTCCCAAGATCATGCCGACGCACTCACCTTCATAAACTTCATGATGTTCTTCTTTGCCTAGCCGATAGCGTAGCACTCCTTTCTCTTCGTCATCTTTGTACAATATTGCCGCTGCTCCAATGTGATCTTTGTATCCCGAGCCATCTGTAAAGATCTTCCAGCTCGTCCGGTCATTCTCTAAAGCTATGAGTGCTTCCGCCTTGTCATCCCAAATCCGGATTTCTAGGTTCGGATCCCACGACGCCTCGTATCGAACTGCTCTCTTCTTTTCCATTGATTTCGGGGTTAGACCATATCTCCCCATGAGGTCGTGTAATGGTGAGGGGTGTTTGGTGCGGTGTCGGTACCGTGCTGCCTCCTTGACTCGACTGGCAATCGGGTGTTCTTCAGGCATTGTGAGTAGTCGTACGGCTGCACGATGTCGTTGTCGCTCGATTTCAAGAGGCATGGGTAGGAGTGCTGCATGGATGTCTAAGATATCCGTGGCCGTGGTAGTCATCGCTCCAGTTATCATAATGGCCGCTTGTCTCTGAATGGAGGTGAGTTTACGTGTTACCCCTCGTTTAGTTGAAGCTTGTTTCCATGTCTTCTCTCGTTTCCTGGATGCTGGCATTAAAGTAACATCAGCTGCGTACAGGATTCTCGGTAGGGCCTTAGCTTTATAGAGCTGTCTGAGCAGCTGCGCCGTCATTCCCGTTTTGAGTCCTGTGATGCGTTTGAACTGTGTTATCCATTGTTGTCCTTTTTTGATCATGGCTGCAAATTGTTCGTTCCACTGTAGCTGTTGGTCCATCAGTACTCCCAGGAACTTTGTATAAGGGTCAGATTTTATTAGAGTGTCACCGATCTGGACTCCCGGTCCGACTATCTTTCTCGTTTTCCCTGGCCTCGCAGGATCGGGCTCTCTTTTCCTGCTGAAGTCCACAAGCTTGAACTTTGGTATTCCAAATTGACAGTTGTGCGATCGTGCCCATTCTGGTATCCCGCCTCTTCGGTTCATCATCTGTTGAAGATCAGCATGTATGTCTATTATGTCCTCACCCCACTTCATGCCCGCTAGATCATCCATGAATGCGAAACCTTCTTCCTTGTTTAACACCTGTAAACTCTTTAGTAAGCCTGCTGCATAGAGTATGTATCCCACTGCTGAGAAGGGGTCTCCCTGGTCTACCCCTCCTGGAACTTTGAAGGGGTCTGAAAGGTAGTCGTCGAAGGATAACTGCGTCACCCGTTTTCTGTATCGCCTCTTCATCCAGTCGATTAGGGCCATGGGTACTCCAATTTTCTTCAGCTCATGGTAGAGCATGTCGAGATCCACGCTTGGGAAGGCGCCTTTTACGTCCATATAGAGTACTGCCACGGTTTGTCCTTCCCGCCAGAGTTTCTTGATCCTGTCGGCCATCAGATGTATGGAGTCTGTTGTGTTTCTTCCTGGTCGCGCTCCAAACTGCATGGCTGGTAGGAGTCCAAGGAGCTCCGCACGTTTGGTGATTTCCTCCGCTATGCAACTGTTGAGGAGCCTCCCATGTCCATTGGACAGAGTGATGGGACACCATGCATTCGGGTCTCTGTAGTCGGGTTTTCCTGGCTTCTTTAACACGATGGTTTCAGTTTTGGACCAGTCGTCAGGGTAAACATCTAGAGTGAAGGTGGCGCGGTAGATAGGACCTAGATATGGGACAATTAGTTCTGCGACTATCTTGAAAACATCATTGGGTATAGTTCCCGGCCTCGTGGCCTTCCCGTTCTTGAGTCTGCGGATAGCTTGCAATATCTGTCGATTCGTTGGCGGTATAAAGTTCCATCTGGACGGCGGGTAGTTCTCGTCTGTAGGTACGTTAGTAGTGTCTGGGGGTGGGGGGAAGAATGCGCCGCGATATATTTTCTCCTTCTCTGAGTTGTCTTCTACCATCCGTTCCTCTCCGTTGGCTGTCGTCACCTTCAAGGCTGGCACTCTCATCCTTCCTCCGTCCGTGTATCCATTTTCCATTAGCCGCCCTACGTCCCACACCGAGCTTGTGTCTGCGTTTTCAATGTATTCGACCCACTTGTTAATCTTTGCTTTCTTGATTTCTACATCGTAAGCCTGTCGAATTTGCCGAAACTCTGCGTGTATCGGGTGATAGAGGTCGTGCTGTTTACGGTGTGATTTGTTAGCGAGGTTGTTCATCTGCCTTTTCATCTCTGTTAGTTGCTGGTTCCACCACCGTCTCTGGTATGGGCTAGGCTTCGCCTTCGGTACCAGTTCGTCCCTAAACTGAGTGAACATATCATCAAACGTATGAAGAGCGCCGTTGAACTCATCTATCGTGCTTATCTCTCTTGGCGGTGGCCTTTTGTCCAACTCCTCCTTGATTCTCTTTTTGAACTTGTCCCAGTCTGTCTGCGCCCAGTTCCAACGTGTTCGCTGGTCTGCATAGGGGACTCGCACATCTATGACCGTGTGTATTGGGATGTGATCTGTAAGCACCGGTCGCTTCGCTGGGATTGTGTTGCAAACTAGAATATGCTCCGCAAGATCTTCTGAGCAGAACACATTGTCAACTCTGGTGTAGTTGCCCGTGTTGTGTGCGCATAGCGTTGGCAGGTGTTCCGGCAATGCCATTTGCATGTTATGCCTTGCATTGAGGTCTAAGAGGAGCTGTGCCGCCTCTAGGTTTCTAGCTGTGAATAGGTGGTGATTCCGTGGTTCATCCCACAGGGGGTGGTGTCGGTTGAAGTCGCCTAGCCAGATGTTGTGCAACGGTCTTCTTGGCCTTGTCCGCGCAGCTGGTGATCTGAACCATTCGTCGAGACTTCGTAGCGTGTCGTCGTTGTTGCAGTCGTTATAGATGCTGAAAATTCTGTATGTTCCTTCAGCTGTCGTTAGCTGTATTGCCGTGATGTCAGCACATTGAATTTCGATTTGAGTCCAGCTGCCTGTTGAAATCCGGGTGTGTATCATCATTAAGGATCGTGAACGTGGTCTCACCGGGTCTCCAAAGTGCTCTATGTGTCCTGTCGGGTAAACTACCCTTAGGTGGGGCAACGCCCTTGTTCGTCCTTTTGAGTCGATATAAGGTTCCTGTATGGCAACGATGTCAGCTCTTCCGTGATCACTTTTAAGGAAGTCATGCATGGCGTTATCGGATTTGTTTGCATTTAACTGCATAATTTCGAGTGTCTCCCTGTGTTGTTCGTTGTTCTGTACTAATTCCATCCTTCCCCAAGTTGTTGCATCTGTCCCTCGCTTCCGGTTGCCATGGGTTCGTCTCCCCATCGCCTTGGTGTGGCCGGGGTTACCGACACCACTGGTGGGTGTCGCGGCTGTGACGACGGCGGTGGCTGCAAGTATTGCGGCATCATCTGCTGAGGCGGGATCATCGTCGTCGGTTGCGACATGTACTGCGGCATTGGTATCATCCCTCCCGGGTATTGCGACATTGACATCGGCGGGTACCCTTGCATCGGATATTGCATTGGGGATAGGGATTGTTGAGAGTTGGGGGGCCTTGTTGATGGGGGCCTGGAGTTTGATGAGAATCTGTATTGGTCCAGCGTTCTCTGCCCTCTTTCTCTTGTATTCGATCGTCTGGGTCCTCGACTTCGTCCTCTGCTACTGGCTCTTCCTCCTGGTGCCGGTGTTGGATCTCGCAATAGCTGTTCTTGGTCATTTCTGTTCGTTCCTCCTCCTTCTCCTGGTTTCCCTCCTGCCAGACGTCCCTTACCTTTCCCTCGTCTCACCGTGATCCATTCCTCGTAGTCGTTACTTACCTCCGCTCTCCAGCCTTGGTCAAAGTCCTCGTTGACTGGTTGGTCCATGCGACCCCATGTGCTGGGGTTCCTAGTAACGAAGAGTCTATACGCACGTTCTGGGTCCCATTTTGTTCTCTCCCTTAACTTCTTTTGGAATTCTGGGCATTCCCTGCTGGCCGCCCCGTGTCCTGCCTTCCTGCAGTTGGCGCAAAACAGTTGCTGGTCGGTGGCTTGACAGGTTGCTGTCCTGTGGCGTCCAGCACATCGTGCGCATACGTCGTTCTCCGCTTTGCATTGTTCGGCGATGTGACCGAAGGTGTTGCACTTTACACACCGCTTTGGATCCGGGTTGTTTTTTCTGGCACGTAAAACCCTGCCTTGCACGACTACTCTACCTGTAAGAAGTTCATTAGCATCGTCTCTGGAGTCCATGGAGAAAATAGCGTGGGCGTATCGTTGCCCTTCTTTATGCTTCTCAATTTGTTTGATCCATCGAATATCCTTGATGGCTCCCATTCGTAAACCACTTGTCGTCTCAATCCTTCTCTGTTCTATCTGGCTGTTGATTGGTGTTTCGACTGGAAGCGCTTCGACCACCACTTCCGCGTAGTTGGGTCTTAGCGCCGCAGAGGATCCCCATGCTGCTGCGAACCTCTCCATCCGGTCGTCTTTCTTGATCCATCGAACCTCCTCTACGCTTCTCAGCAGTAAGAAAGCTCCCTTGCTGGCAATCTTTGTGGCTGCTAGAACTTCCGGCTTCACTTCAGCTTCCGCACCTTCTTCGGCTACGATTCGCTCTATTGCCAGGTTGGCTTTTGTGACTAACTCCTTCTCCCCTAGGGTCCAGTCCGTTAGTGTCTGCGACGTGATGACAATTCGACGGTCTTTCATTTCTGCCTCTCTGACTGCTGAGTTGTGTTGGTGATGTTGGATGCTACGAGGGGGGATGTTCGTTCGTGCTACGTTTGCGTAAGTGGTACCTGTGGATCCGTTTGCATTGAGATCTTCTTCTCCGGGCTGGAATTGGCGGTCTTGGCGGTCTGGGATTGTGTTTCCTAGGGTGGCTATTTTGGTTGACAGTTCTGTGACGCTGTTCATAACTTCCTCGAGCTTCTTCCACGTCGCGCCGGCTTCTCGGGCAATCCCTTCGAAAACTTTGTTGACCTTTTCCGTGCTCGTGTTGACTTCTTTTTCCATATGCTCCATCAGAGCTTTCCTCCACTCATCTGGGTTATCCTTCCACGACCATTCTTGCAAGATCTTGGCGATGAGTATAATTTTGTCGAGTGTCTCGTTAAGGGATGACCTGGTTCTTCCAGTCTCTTTCGCTGACGTAGCGAGTCGTAGGAGCCTGTTGGGTAAGACCACGTTGCAATTATCTTCCTTCGACATCAGCTTCCACGCTACCGCTCTCTCGATCAGGGTATGGAATTCTTCAAGCTCGATATCGGTGTTGGTAGGACTCGTCGGTCGCGGGTTAGACGTCGTTTTCGACTGGAGGCTTTGCTTCGCCTGCGCTGGCGTGCTATCCTTTCCGGGGTTTGTTGGATTTCTCGATGTCATGGTGTTTATTCGCTTTTCTACTCGTGTAGTATACGCTTTGGACGATTTGGGTGGTGTGTTGTGAAGGTACAGAGGTGTAGTTTACTCTCAATCTGAGCTACTTTACCTACCAAGACCCTATCCCTCACTCTCGGGAGCGTGGGAATATTCTCGGGTGGTGGCAGTACTAGATCAAGAGCGGTCCCTCCGATGATAGTGATGGTGTGTTATGTGCAAAGGATCCGTCGGACTGTTAATGAAGAATATAAGTAAATGTTAATGAATGATAGTGAGCTCTTCTGCATAGATATAACACAGGGACACTACCAATAGTGGTGTCAAGGTTCTTGTTCACTTTTATCATCTTTTGACATTTTGATTGATGGAACAACATTCATATGAGCACGGACCTGATCAAATAACTCCAATTCTATTTCCTTTCCTCCAAGACCCTATGGAACCTCGCTGGCATGGTCTTAACACTGAGAGTCACTGGCATGAACTGAACTAAGAACCTGTAATGCATCACTGAGACCTGTGAACTAAAAATCATCAAGTTCAGGGCATAATGTGTAACACCCACTGAACATACAGTTGTATTCATACAGTAGGAGTCAGGAGTAGGATCGATTCAGTCTATGAGTAATGATGTGAGATATAGTGAGTACAACTGGGATAACAAGACGAAACCAACTAGCATTGAGAGATAATAAGAAGAGGAAATGAGACGGGGGTAAGGGTAAGCATAGCAAACCCTTACAGAACGCCCAATCAGCATCACATTGACGAAGTTCTTCTGGAGAAGCCTTGGCCACAAACGCCCAGCTGCGCAGTAAGCAAAATCCCCTTGTCAGCCATGCAGTTGGCTCTGGCTGAATGAGTCTTAGGCATAGCATGATTGGGAAATGTAAGTGTACACTACATACACCTTAGCAACTATTACTGAACGTCCAATCATTTGATTTTTGAGCTGGGCTGAATAAAACGGAAGAGTAATTCTATAGAAACAAGACCAGGGATAAGTTCTTCGGGTAATTTCTTGAGGACGTATCAATTTGCACAGAACGCTGTGGATATCACGCGTATGTATTTTGACAGTTGTTTAGCCTAAACAATTTGACTACAAGCTTGGATGGTACAGGGCGAGACAGTTAGGGAGATGTAATACCTTCGCCACAAACAAGACAACGGACGACTTCAGAGTTTTCCCCTTCAGCAAAAACGTCTATGTTCTGTCTGCCATAGAGCACCTTGCAGCATGTAAAAGGAACCAGTCGAATCCGAGTCACAGGCAAGCAGCCGCGGGGTAATTTCCTCAAGCAGCAATACTCACAACGCCACATCGAGTGCTTCGCATACACCGCGTCTGCAAATCTCTAATCACCTTTCACTTTAGCGCCACGACTCAATGAATCTGTCTCTTAAGAGCAGAATCGGCACTTGAATTAGTTGTGCTTGAATTAGGGATGAGGTTGCTTGTACTTGTGAGGTCTCCTGCTATGGAAACTTGGTATCTTCTCAATACCCACCTCTCTTTACCCGAATTTTGCCTCATCCTCGAGGTAAAATGTGGACGATTCATATTCGTCTCGGCATCACGGTAAAATATCATTATGATCCAAGTTCCACCAGCCATGATTTTTTTCCGAAGTCTTTTGTTGATATCGGACACGCGCTAATGCTCCCTGCTCCACATAGATTGGATGGGTAACAATCAAATGACTCAGGGAAGCTTCACCTCTCTGCGCTTTCCTGCGGCGCCCGCGCTTTTGAAAATTTCCTAGTTTCAAGACTCTGATACATCAATGTCCGAAGGAGATTCTTCAAGACCAAACTCTTCTTACCTTCCAAAATCTGGTCACCAAAGTTTTACCAAAGTATCATCACAGTCATATACAACATCTCTGAACGGTCGTTTCTATAACTGACTGTTTTGTCGGAAACCATCATGATATCCGTCACGTCTTGGATAGGCAATGCCGAAACGCTGTTGTTCCCGCTCAAATATACAAGGCCCTTGCAAAACATGTTCGAAAAGATGGCTAGGCTCACTCGCCTTGCCGAATTAGTCCACCTTAAAGTTTGGACTACGTTCAGCACAGACCGTTTCAATGCTTTGGGATGAATGTAATGCTGTGGAATTGGTCCATAGTTGAATAATATAACATACCCGGTCAGAACTATATACACTGAATGAATTCATGTATTGGAGTATTGGCACAGGAGTAGACTTGGAAAAGTTCTTCAACCGAGCCCAAGCCAAGTATTGTCGCAAAAGCTTGTAGAAGAAATCCGACAGTTATGTTTAATGACGCACCGAAGACGGCGGGCTGGTACCTGAACAACGCTCGGAGGCCGTTTCCGGCTCCGTTAGGGTTAAAAATAGGTCCACACACACCGCCATAAACCTCCGCTCCACTAATTCTCAACCCCAAATCAACTTGCGATGATATCCATATATAAGCCCACCAAATCTGCTCGATGTAAGGTTTTCCTTTCCTCCTTCAACAGCGGGTTCATCCTTCACATCCATCTTCTCTCCGCTGGCACGGAGAAACAATCGCCTGGTACTAGCGACTTTATTTCGTTTCGTTGAACGAATCGCCGTTTCTCGTCCTTCTGGTAGGAACAAACCAATACACATCACAAATCATGTTCTATAGAACAACTCTCCCTTATCTATTGGCTCTATGGAACATTGGCTTTACTAATCTAGTCGGCGCTGCACCGCTTGCTGTACGTGCGTCGATGGCGACTGGCCTGCAGAGCTCTGAGGATCCTCAAGGTCGAATCTTGACGAACAACGAGGGAGGACAAGTACGATTGTCTGCGCCCCCTCTAATGACACCTCTTTTGTCTCCACCTCCACCTTCTCCACCGAGTTCTAACGCTTCTCGTCCGTTGTCATTTATGCTGCCGGTGAGTTTCCTCTTATTAGTTGGACTGATGCAAAGACTCTTACGAACAAAATAACTGCGCTTCCGCTAGAAATGGCTCACAGAGCCGTATCCTCATTCTCTCAAAGCAGGGGATATGGAGGTCTTCAGTAAGTTTATCAGTAGAGAAAATTCTACAACTCTTGATCTCATCGATCTTAATGTACAGACACTGTTTTACAAGGTATTACACTCGCCAAGAAGCATTCTGCCATGGGTAACAACAACGCTGGGGTCTACAGTGTCGCATCTTTTGATCCCTCCTTCGCCCAACTGTTTCCACCTTCCATTGCCGCACAGAACATCGACCCAAGTAGACTGCTCGTCAAGGTCTTGAAACATATTGACGACAATATGGTAGCGGAGGTCAAAGCGCTCAAAACCGTCAGTCAATTCGTTGCTTCAGGACTGTTGAAGCTTCCCACTGCCCGATCAAACGAGCTGGGGAAAATGAAAAGGGGGATTAAAGACGGGAAAGTACGCAGAGACGCGGTCAATTACTCATCGAGCGACGACGATCCTTTTGAGCTCAAGCCTGTCATCGTGATGCTTAAGATGCCTGGCAAGCCTCTTACTCACACTCCCGAGTTCATTTCGGAGAAGAATCTAGAAACTAAGAGACAGATGATGAGTGATACGTTGACAATGATGTGCGATCGTGTTGGCAAGCTCGCATTGGAGCACAGATTTGTTCACCGGTATGCTAGTTTCCATCCAATAGTATAGTTTCCAGCGCTGATTGACGTCGATATCTTAGTGACAACATCATTGGAAACATTCTCGTTATCAATGAGGGCAGCAAGGTCGTGGACGTTAACATCATCGATTGGGGAGGAAAGTATCTTTCATCCATAAAAGACGATGTGACATGGGATGACCTTATGGGCTGGTGTCATAATCGATGGGCTGTCTATGTCTGGGAGGCTAGGTGAGTTCAATATGGTCTTGAAATTTATCAGAAGCTAATAGTGCTTTCCGGAAAGCCTTTAACCTAGCCTCTCGCGATTTGGTGTTCCATCCGCCTGAGTGCTTGTCATACAGATGCCGTGTATCGGTTTTGTTCGCATATCTTGTTGTTTCCTTTCTCTAATCTAGACTGAGTCTACTTAATTTCCATGCGTGTTCTTCAACTACATTCTGGCAATGACCATTGAAATCTTATCGCATGAGATATCCAACCCAATGGTTATCAGGTACGAGCGGAAGTTGAGATGGAATATCTCCAGTCAGGATTTCTGACCACGTCTGCGAACGCGTAATCTTTAATTTGTGTGGACACTTCACGTTGACAGGCACGTCCGAGTGTCGGGGCGGGCTTGCATATGTACCTATCGGATTGAGCGTGAAAATGATTCGTCGAGCTACATACACCGAGGGTAAGTATTGCGTGGACAAAAAAAATATGTACCTATCGGATTGAGCGTTTAAAATGATCCGTCGAGCTGCGCAGGCCGAGGTATTGCCTGGTGGACAAAACTCCTACCACCTATCACAACGCAATTCAACTGAAATTAGCCAGTGCTTGCTCCATTGCTGATGATGATGTTTTATTTCTTCTCGGGTCCAAAGAATCAGCTCCTGCACAAGTGAAGACTCTTCGTAAAATGAGATATCGACATTGCCATACTTACATGGTCGGGAAAAAGGAGTTACAAATCACTCTTACTCGTGGTATGCAGCCGAACGTCGGACCCGCTCAGAAACAAGATCATCAGAATCGTCATTGATACCCACCACAAGCATCTCGAAGTGTTCGAGTTTGTGTGTACCCACGAACATCATGTCATATCCCCGCTAAGATCGAGGACTCAATGAACGTTCCCATCTGACCTAGTATCGACAAACCTTTGAGCAAGAGTGCCAAGGGTGACACTAGTGACTACATAGACTCGAGTAGTGCTTAGCAATTGCAGACACTGGGATTTTCACCCTGATAAGATAGGCTAAACAGACGCACAGGTAACCTAAGATATGAGTTGGTCCTCACGCAGCCGAAAGTCGTGCGTACATAGCTAAAAAATAAGAAGTACCAACATTCAGGAACAGATAGAGGCCCCTCAAGAAACATCTTCAAGAGATCTTCACATGCGCCAGCTTGAACAACGTTCAATTCATCTGAGCCACTCGAATCCAAGGTACGAAGATTTGAAAAAACTCGAGTGCTGGGGTTCAAATTTTAACAGTCAACCAATGGATCATTCAAAGAGCATGTAGACGCAATCTAACTGTGCCTGCGTTGAGTATGGATATCAGATTTTATCGTATATAATTTTCGGTCCCGACTGGAAGATGAAGATAAAGAGCTCAGAAATGGGCGGTTATCCTGAGAGGAGATTCAAACCATTCCAGCGATATCTTTGTGAAATGGCTATGTTGCCGGTATACGCCGTTGAATTGTGGATAGATATTCCTAATTAGCATGAGACTCGCGATGCTGGAAGATGGGAAGGATGTGCACGAAGTTCGCTCAAGTACCTCATTCCGGAGGGTCTTGGTTACACGAGTAGTTGCTTATAGATGATATGAAATGTAAGAATGTTGGGTTGTGGGTATTGCAGGGACCATTTGCGCAAAAGAAAAAGTAACTGGTCAAAGCGAGTATTATCAGCCGTTACCCACAGTCACGTGCTGCAGAGCAACCGTTAACGACCCTTGTCTAGCCTTTCCTGCCCTGACTCCTTCGAGAACCGACTGATAAACAAGATTCCATCCTGTACAATCAACTCTGCTGATGCTGTCGATGCGGATATCTGACCGTTCTAATGACCTGCCGATATCATTTTGTTGAAAATGTTTCGAGTCAGTGTCTGTCGCCCCAGGCACTGTTCCGATGCACTATCCAATCAACGGTGGTCTGCCAACCATTTTTGGTACTATGGATGCCTCAGTGCGGCTTTTACATGTGTGGATGCGAATCCGTTCCCGCTGACCTTCCCACATCTCTTTCGACAGGTACACTCTGCGTGCCTTACTAAAGCCTTTCACCCATATCCTTGGTTCGTCTCGGATTCATGCAAGAACTCCAACTGCAATGTTAACCTTGCGGTGTGCTCTGCCCGAGCTCTGTGGTGTATATAAGCCTGCAGTTTCTCTCCAAATGACCCAGGCCAACTTACCTCTCGAGATCTTTCGATGTCTCTCATCACCGCTCTTCCACTGGTTGCCCAACTTATTGTGGGTGCTTTCGCAGCCATTGGACCTGTAACCGACCTACATGTCGTGAACAAATTTATTCAACCGGATGGATTCAATCGCTCTTTCGTTCTCGCTGAAGGCGTTTTCCCCGGCCCCCTGATCTCGGGTCAAAAGGTCTGGTTGTGTTCTTGCACGCTCATATCCTGTATGTTAAGTGCATGTATTGCAGGGTGACAATTTTCAAATCAATGTCATCAACGAGCTCACAAACGATACTATGCTCTTGAGTACATCCATCGTGCGCATATGGTGTCCATCTTTATCTTCGAAGTTTTCACTTTATCGTGTTGTAGCACTGGCATGGCATATTTCAAGAGGGAACAAACTGGGCAGATGGGTATGTGATCTTTTATTCCGCTATCTCTGTCACGGATTATTTACTATTTGTTTAGACCGTAGGTTGACGCCGCCAATCTAAACTATCTCTGACTGACAATTCCCAAGCGCGTTCATCAACCAATGCCCCATCGCTGCCGGAAACTCCTTCCTGTATAACTTCAACGTTCCGGATCAAGCTGGGGTATTGTACAATTCTTTTCACACATGAACTCACTATTAACACTACGTTTTCAGACTGTATGTTGCTCCTGTCAATGAACCCATCCCGTACTAAAAAAGTTTAGTTCTGGTACCACAGTCACTTAGGTATTTACTTATTCAATGATTTTTGTTTCGAAAATATTCATTCCTTCGATAGCTACTCAGTATTGCGATGGTCTTCGAGGAGCCCTCGTTGTATATGATCCCGAAGACCCATATCTTTCGCTCTACGATGTCGACGATGGTGAGTTCCTATCTACTCCAAACGTAAATCATCCGGCCCACTTTAGCTCTTTATCAGATTCAACAGTTATCACTCTTTCCGATGTGTAAGCCTTTCTCAATTCGTCCTCTTTTTTTCTCACGCTTACATCAACGTTTTCCAGATACCGTACGCTTGTCGTTCTGTTGATTCTACAATCAAAATATTCAATGATCCCCAGACGTTCCTGCAACTCAAATCGTCGGTGTAGCGTGAGTATCCATCACTCATCTCTTTCGTTATATAATGTCCATGGCCCTTCTTAGTACCTCAGACGCAACACTCATAAATGGCCTAGGTAAAGTCTACGCAGGCTGATGCTGAAACGTGCCAACCTAACGACTACGCACAGGGCGATACGTGAATGGTCCAACCGACGCGCCGTTGGCCGTAATTAGCGTAACACAGGGTAAACGGTAAGCTCAAGGCAATTCAGATTCGTGCACCACCGCTGACACTCTACAACAGTTACCGTTTCCGTTTAGTGTCGATTTCGTGCGATCGTAAGTTTCCCATTGGCGACTGGTAGCAGCACCTGATCACGTTATTTTCCTTTAGCCAATTTTGTGTTCTCTATCGACGAACACACATTTAACGTGAGCAGTGCTCGCTCCCTTAGTCTTTGACAACTGAGTCATCCCAAAACACAAAATACAGGTTATTGAAGCCGACGGTGTTAGTCACGAACCTGTTGTAGCAGATTCCATCCAAATCTTTGCTTCTCAGCGTTACTCCTTCGTTGTAAGTTCCAAGTTTGACTCATCTAGTTCGGCTCAATTTTTGAACTTTTTGTCAAATTAGCTCAACGCCAATCAGACTGTGAGCAACTACTGTGCGTATAAATTTATAGTTGTCAAGATCGGCTTATCCAAACTGACCTTCTATCTACTAACACAGGGATTCGTGCAAACCCTAACGGTGGATCAACTGGATTCACGGGAGGAATCAACAGCGCGATCCTTCGCTATGTCGGTGCTCCCGTTGCCGATCCGGTCACTACTAGTACCGCGGACAATCTTTTGCTCGAAACCAGCCTTCATGTAAGTAGGCCATTCGTCGTTCGCTTCTTTTTGACCAAAGAACGTATCTACAGCCTCTCGTGAACCCTGGTGCAGTGAGTCAACATTTATTCAACGATATACAAATTTGTTCCCATCAGATTCAATCATAGCCTGGCTCATCTACTCTCAGCGGTGTAGACGTCGATCTCCGCTTGGCCTTGGGTTTCGTATGTGCATTCCATAGTTGAACTGTTCATGTATATCATTAATTTTGATTCTGTAGAATGCTGGTGCCTTCTTAATCAACGGCGTGCAATTCGTACCTCCCACAGTTCCAGTCTTACTTCAAATCCTCAGCGGAGCTACAACAGCAGGTATGCAGTTACTCCTACTATAGGAAAATGTCTAGCCTCACAAGTATCCATTGCTTCTCGCAGCTTCTCTCCTTCCTGCTGGCTCCGTTTATACACTCCCTCTAAACTCGACAATTCAACTAAGTTTTGATGCGTCGACGGTCGCCGCCATTGGAGGACCAGTGAGTAGCTGTTCTGAAACCCTCCATGTCATCTTTCTGACACCACATTCAGCATCCGTTCCATCTTCACGGGGTATGAAACACATCCTTGAATCCGTTTACATATCTGCATTCTTACACGCTTCAAACACTAGCACACTTTCGATGTCGTCCGACCCGCTGGCACCACCCAGTACAACTACGCGAACCCTATCCGCAGGGATACTGTCTCTAGTGGCGCCGCGACAGATAATGTGACGATCCGCTTTACTACGAATAACGCTGGTCCTTGTGAGTAACACGCACTGTATCCTTTGAGTTTTGTCATTTACTGAGTCTATATTGAACTCAGGGTTTTTACATTGGTGAAGCCAATTTTGTCGATCGAGATGGATTGTTCACTGACGATACTACTTTTTTATCGAAACAGCCACATTGACTGGCATTTGGAAGCGTAAGTTCCAGAAAGAATACAACCTCTCTTGTCGCTGATTGTGTTTCCTAGCGGTTTTGCTGTTGTGCTCGCTGAGGATGCCCCTGGCGTAGCTGCCGCCAATCCGACCCCTGGTGAGCTTTCAATTTAAGCCCTCGTTAACTGTCCGATCAACTAATCAATGGTGTCATAGATGCTTGGAGTAACCTGTGCCCCATATACGATAATTTGACTCCAGCTCAGCTTGGTGGAGGAGGAGGACCTACATCCTAAAGTGTCTCTTAAAGTGTATGTAAGTTTCGAGCAGAAGTTTATTTACTATTTATTTGGGATCGATGGGATGTACGCCTTTGATATTAGAAACAATTCATCATAGCTTTTGGGGGCTTACAGTATATGAGTAGTGCAATGGAACGTCCAGGCGACAGACGGTCATAGGGCTACAAATAAGTCTTGTCATTGTCAAGACCGACGCTAAATTGAATTCTTGCGAGCTAGGCGTAAGTTTGCCAAGAGAGGATGACACCTAAATCTTTAGTATCCTCCTCTGAAGAACGAGATAAAATATTGTCATCGAAGGCGTCGTCGTCGAATCCGTTATAAACCCAGAGGAATGCGTCAAATCAAATGACATTTAGATTTGGGATTATATGATGTATAGTTCAGCCGGAAGCTCGATTTGTTACATAGACGCGTTGACAGAAGCGACCAGCAGTTGGAGTATAGAGCTTAAGCTATTAAGCGAAAGCGTCATGATCTACTGCCAAGAAATGTGTGAGTACACATTTTGTGCACAAGAAGTATCGATAATAGCCACAGACCGGAGCTTTCAAAGGCATGGGGAAAGATGCTCAAGTTCGGGAAAAGAGTTGATTGAATAACGTTAGACGAAACGAAGAGTGCTTTCGCTATTCAATTCGAGCTGTTGTAACCAAAAAGCATGGGCAAGCTTGAGCTAGAATGCTCGATGGGCGAGGTCGTCTGGTTTATAGAGAGCCGGAGAACAAGTAGGTATTTATATACAATCCCGATTATCTCGAACGATCCAGACGGAACTTGGTTGAACTGCGAGGTTGCAGAGTGTCAAGGCGCATATAAGGCGGAACAGCTCTATGATAAAGGGATGTGGAAGAACTTTGTGGCTGGATCAAAGCTTGTCGTTCAGTGCACTTTTTACCCTAGGATTGGATGTTCGAAGCAGATGATATCTAGAGTTATGCCCCCTGGACTGGACAATTTCAATCAGTATATTGAAATAAAAGTCCCCCCAGTCAAATTTCTAGTGCTTCGCGGGGCTTTGGGCTATCCTAAGCTACCCTTATTCAAGGTGATTACGGCTCAAAATCTTGCTGACGGCTCCCTCAGGCAGCTTACAGCTGGTCTCTCCACATTTCTTTAAATACACCTCTTCGCTGGCCACATGAATTTTCATTCTCTTTTTTGTCTTAGCCTCCATTTTCTCTCGTTCATTCTTCCTGTAATACATCTATTTGTCCTTCTAGCTGCGCAAACGCTATGTCCTTGTCAAAATTCCTCCAAGCACCTCTCGAGACAAAGTACACATCGGGGACTCGGAATACCTCTGGTTTTAATCCCATTGACTCTGGCCTTGCCTGTTCGCTGCACACCTTTGTCTGGGGCTATTGATTTGAATTCATTGTAAGTAGATTTAATTTGTTTCGCTCTGAATCTTCATCAGCTCATCGCGTTCTGAACATCCTTCGTAGCCATTTCCGGCAATATTCCCCGCAATGTTCTTCAACGTCTTGCTGTGAGAATGATCTCCGCTGCATATGCGGTTCCTGCGGTGGATGATTTTAAGGTGAGTCTAGACCTTTCTTTTAATCGGAGTAAACTCCCCGCTCACATCTCCAATGGGATCCAAAGCCAGAGCTCTCGACTGCTACTGGAAGTAGCGACGCCAAAGCTGTAGCTCGCGGCTTGCCACTCTCCGCAAGAGTTAAATATGAATTCCTTAAATTTAACTCTAGCTACTCGTTAGTAGCTGCAAAGATGCATCTAGGAACGGGCTATGAATTTTAGCGAGGAAGGGATATTCAAGCTAATAGGGAAAACTGCCGTGCTCCGTCAGTACAGACCTCCGAGTCTAGCCTTTGATAGCCCGACAAGCTTTGAAATTCGGCGTTACCACCAAGGGCTTTGTTCAAGGTTCTTATTCGAGCATGAACAGGCCCCCTTGACATGATGGTAGTAATGCTCATACAAGATGTTAGAACAGGCGTTCGCGTCTCCTCACGTGAGCGTTTGGCATTCTGAGGAAACACATATACTTCCGTTTGCATAGCTCATTGTTTCAGGGTATTTCGAGTCACTCGCTTACAGTGGGTGAAATTTTCCTTGACAATTTTCCTATGTATTTATACGCGTACGAAACGGGGACTTCCCTCAGAACTTGTCATCGTTCTGAGGGTACGTCCTTTCTTCTACTTTATATTTCCACTAGTCTTACTCTTCGTTACCTTAGGTCTTGTGTGTACTTACATAGGTTCATAGGTAACAGAGAACTTGTCATCGTTCTGAGGGTCTTGTGTGTACTTACATAGGTTCATAGATTTATCAGATTTGCAGTCAGAATCGCGTTCTATCGCCTAGACTGACACTGTCAAAACCTTGAACGAATAAAATGTCCACTAATACAACCTCCCTACCTGGTCTTCTTTCCTTCCCTGAGGATCATCGGCTCGCCGGGCTTAGCAACTGGGCCATCTTTCGCGACCACTTGAAGAGTGTCGCCCGCGCCACTGGGCTCACTGGCTACCTCGACGGTACTATCACTCCACCCTCTCCTACTGACCCCTCGCTTACCACCAAAACTCCTGCGGCTACCTCCGTCAATTCCCGTAGTCCATCGATGGACGAATGGGAACTTCGCAATGGACGACTGGCTGGTATCATTTACCAAAACGTCAGTGATCCCCGATCTATAGGAATTACTGAGGATATGTCTGCGCACAAGATGTGGAGATGTCTTACCGAAGAGTACAGCAACTCCTCTGCTGCTGCTCAATCCCTAGCCAAAGAACGCATTCAGAAACTCCGGTACGACAACGGTACCCCTTTCGAGGACTACTTCAAAAAGCTTGAAGCCTTGCGTAAGGCTGCAAGCGACGTAGGGTGTACCGTGAGCGATGATGACCTCAGATCGCGCTTCCTAACCTCCCTGTCCCCCCAAAACCTGTGGATTATCCAGAACCACGGCTCTTGCACTTACTCGGAACTCAAACGTGTTCTTGTTGAGTACGACATGATGGTCGAATCTGCGTTACCTTCGACGTCAACCTCATCCGTTCCAAATGCACTTGCAGTTCCTTTTCGCTCAACCTCGGGTATTGTGTGCGACAATTGCAAACGTTCTGGTCATATCAAGAAGAATTGCTGGGCTAAGGGAGGTGGAAGTGAAGGGAAGGCTCCTCGCTGGTACAATGCTCCAAAAGGGATGGAACCCTATGTCAAATCGGTCACTGCTGCTCCTATCACCGAAAACGAAGAGATCTTCACCGCTGCCGCCACGCTTTATGACTTCTCAGACTACGATTTCGGAGGTAAGACTGAAACTACGCCATTGCCCACGTTGCCTGATCCCGACACCCCTAGATTGGGAAGCAAAGAAAGTTTTGCCCTTCTGAGCAATGTAGTGGGCGATGCGCGTAGTGTACAGTCTTCTCCTGTATCCGAGATCAATACGGTAAATGTCAACTGTGTTAACATCATACCTACCTTTATCGATAGCGGAGCCTCTCACTGGTGTATCCATGAGCGTTCTCGTTTTATCTCGTATACGCCCATACCGAGCGTTGGTCGTATGGCAGCTGAGGGTTCGTCGGGGTCTTTTAACATCGAGGGACATGGTGTAGCAGAGTTAACCGTGAAGACCGATGAGGGATCAGTTCATCGTCTACATTTCCCCGCTTCACATACCCCCACATTTGCTATGAATCTATCATCGTTACCCAGTATGGATAAGAAGGGCTTCAAGGGCGAATGGGGGAGCGGGAGGATTGATGTTCGAGACCCTGCTTTGGGGAGAGTTGTTGTCGATGGTCAAATTGCGGGACATCGTGGAGGACATGGGCTGTACCAGGTCAACGTTGTTGATGACCTGGACCATCAAGGCTCTGGTCCTCATCGTGCACAGGCGGAGACTGACTCCACCTTTGTGCTTGCCTCGGGATGCACCTGTAGCAGTGGCTGTTATGCATAACAAGTGGACAACTGTCCCTGGATGTTATGCATTATGAATGGACAGTTGTCCACCCTGCCAAATGCTATAGGTACACTGCAGGTAGCGCCCTGGCTCTACTTCGGCAGATTCTAGCAAGCGCCTGTCCCTTCCCATCGGCATGCCTTTACAAGCGCCCAAGCGTAATAACACCTCCCTGGCCGAATAGTGGAATCTCGGCAGACCTATAGACTCCTATAGATGTAATTTCTCTCTGTAATAATCAATTGATAAGAGATATGATTGAAGTCCAAATTGATATGATAAAGAATTGATTACAGATATGTGATTAGATATCGTCTGTGATTAGATATTGTCAGGTATCTCAGCGTCCTCGTCTACCCCAAATACCTCGGCATCCTCCTCCTCCTCGTCCTCAGAAGCTCCATCCATCTCACCGGCCTCATCACCTTTCACGTCCACACCGACCCCTTTCCATAATCCGACGAATCTCTTTGCCAATGCACGAAAGACGGCGGCTTGCGAGAGGGCATATGCTCGCACGCCTTCCATATGCGCTGTATCCTTACCTGCTGATAATGGACCATCGTAAGTCGCTCGTCCTTCCCATTCCTTCGCATGGTACTCCAATGAAACGAGCACCCGTCGCTTCTCCTCCTCCAGCAAACCCACCTCCTCCATCCATCGTTTTGCCCGAGCATGGGTTTTACACCATTCTACCTGCACGAACTCATCTAGTGTTGCTTGGTCAACGAGATCACCGGTACCCCCCTCCCGCCATATCCACGACGTTTCGCGATATCCCTCTCCAACCTGTGCTCGAACGCGGTCAAGGTTCTCATTTCCGTCATTCCCATCTGAAGAGCTGCCGCTGTCGCTAGAGATCATTCTGTCATGGTTGTTGTCCGTCTGCGTCACAGCGTTCAACGCTGCCTCCCTATCTCGAGTCCGTTTCCCTACCCGTTTCCGTTCCATGCCCAGTGCTGAATCGTCATCGTTCCCCATCATTCGAACATCTTGGTGACTCAACTTCTTCCAACCGCTCTTGCCTTCACCGCGAATACTCTCCAATGCTCTCCAGGCTGCGCGATATTTCTTCGCATCGGATTCAATTTGTCGCTGATTACGTTTGAGTAAAGCTTGAGACTTTGTAATCATTCCTTGTGCTTTGACGTTTGTTTTTCTGTACGTGAGGAGTCGAAATTTCATGTGGAGGTGATTTCGCAAACTATTCAACGACGCTCGAAGATGAGCCTTGCAAAGTTGCTCTTCGATCGACGCGAGGCCCGAACGGCATCCCGAAATCCGTTCAGATGCAGGAAGGCTCGAAGGAAGGACGACGGGAATGTTTTCGACATGTTCTGCTTCGTCCTTGTCCGTCTGGCGGTTACTGAGATAAGTGATTGCCGCAGGCATGTATAAAGCCTGAATCGAACGAAGCCGTCCCATGAGACGCATCATTCTTGTCCGGCGTTCGGTCAATTCGGTCTTCTGTGTTGCAGTTTCGAATCCCTTGTCTTTGATATCCAGTTTCAGCAGTCGTCTACGAAGATTTTGATCAGTATTAGGGAAACAGTAGAAGGAGTAGGTAGGCTATACGCACTGTTGATCCTCCAATTCCAGAAGCTGGCTTAAAAACGCTGTTGGCCCAACATCATGAATAGCAAACAAGCCCTCAGCTGCCTCTTGAGCTTCGGCCTCTGTAAGATGAAGTCGAACATCACTTTCTGTTAGACCTAGATTGAAATATCAGCACAAACAGTCAGTATGGTAAAACCTCAATGCACTGACCAGATCTTGGCACCTCATAAGGATTGATGACCGTCTTATCTCTACTGTTCTCCGGTTTTTCTAGCTCTGCTTCCCAAGCTTGTCGTGACAACCAAGTACTTACATCATTTTCTTCCTTTCATTTTCACATGCTCTAGTAACCACATGACCGTGTTCATTACTCATCGTTCATTTGACCACTCACTCTTGCGCTGTCATTAGTTTATTGTTCTTTCCTTGTTCCTCATTCGCTCTTCACTATTTCACTCTCGCGCTCTTGTTC